>JADRCH010000032.1:16882541-17020041 GCA_019843965.1 Rhynchomys soricoides
TTAGGCACAACCATAGGGTGAAATTTTGGCCAGCAGGTACAGTTATAGAAGCAAGAACAGGAAATTGAAAATAAAAAAAAAAAAAAAAGAACAGGAAATTCAGTAAATCTTTGTGGAACATTTGTTACTGAACATTCTACAGTTACTGGAGTGGGACACAATCCATCTCTATGAAACAGAAACTCAAGTCCTACAGTTATCAGAAACTAAATTTAGTTACAGACCAAAATGGCTGTCAGGAATAAAATGAAGTTTGGCTGGTTCTTCAGAACCCTTATCTTGGGCTCCCAGGAAATAAGTATGAGGCTTCAAGATTATTAACCAAATTAAGACGACTCATTACTATTCAAAGTATTCTTTACCTTTTATCATTCAGTGTCAAGTTATGACAAGTATCTGAGAAGCATCAATGAAAGGATGAGTATATTTTTGCTTACATTAATGAACTAACACTGTTTTTCTGAGGTGAAATCTCAAAAAAAAGTATTAGGCTGTGAACACAGAAGGTGAAGTTTCCCCAACTCTCTATAAGGAGCTGAGGAACAGCAAAGTAACATCCCCATGAGAGCAAAGAGGCAAGGAAGTTTCTGGAAAAAGAACATCTATGATGCTAAATGAAAACAAATTATAGTGGGCTAGGCAAATCGCTCAGGGTCTTTGCACATGCCAGAGAGTTTTGAGAAACTTAGTTATAGAATCCACATAAAGCAGGTTTTAGTGGTGACCATCTATAATGCCAGAACCCCTAGAGTGGATTTTGAGGGATGCGGAAAGAAGAGAATCCATAGAATTTCTTAGACTAGTGAGCCTGTTTTAAACAATATAAGAAACTGGAAACACTGTCTCAAAGTTGATAATGATGACCAGACTCCTAATCAACATGAAGCCTGAAAGGCAGATATGTGTCACATTAACACACACAAATGAATGTATGTACAACATAAATCCCAAAAGTTAAAAATGTAAAATAGAAGGATTCTTCTGAGGGAAAATCTCAAGACTGTCAATTTCCTTGGCAGAATCCAGAGCATAGACATGTTTTCTTAAGCTTATTCAGTACTTTTATAAAAATGAATTTGTTGCCCAAAATTAAAAATTGGCAGGTTTCACATAAAGATGAAATCTATATCTTTTAATTTTGAAAAGGAAGAGGATGTAGCCATGTTCCATATAGCTTCTATTGGATAGGGCACAGGCAACATGACCCCCCCCCCATCCTCCACAACCTTCTCTTTTCCTCAGCTCACCAGTTGAACTTTCATGTCTTGTGTTCCCAGCTAGTTTTTCTATGTTCTAACCGCACCTGACTTAGCAATGAGCAATCCAACACTGAGAAATGATCTAGGACAAGGGTTCTTTGATTAAGCCACACTGTGGAATCACCACTTGGCACTATGTCTCCTGTTGTCCTGGCATACTTTGACAAAGCTAAGAGAGAAAAGATATTGTTTTGGGTCATATTACAGATTACAATCCAGTATATCACGGAATTTCCAGTAAAAGGATCTGAGGGGTTGATCTTATGGCAGCCTCAGTCAAGAAACAGAGACTGAAGAGTGCTAATGTTTATTTTCCTCTGACTTTTTCTTTCAGTCTGAGACCCAGGGCTAAAGAATAGTGCTTTCCACACTTAAAGTGAGTCTTCCAACTTTAACTATTGTAATCAAGAGAAATCTTCACAGACATTCTTATAACCTAACCTAATCTAGATAATTTCTAACAGGTGAAGATATAAAGTGGTCTCTTAGATGTTTCTAAATTTTGTAATGTGGACAAGCAAAACTGACCATTGTAGGCATTACATATTTTTATGCCCAGGCCATATCACACACAAAGATGGTATGGCACTCAAGTGTGAACTCTTTTTGAAGTTCTCCAGGATATAACAAAGTATATCTATATCTGAAAACAATAATAGGTGCGTACTTCTCAGATTATCATTGAGAAGAAAGAGAAGCAGAGAGGCAGATGGGAAGGTACACAGCGGAAATGGAACATAAAACACCACAGAAGTTGCAGGTGTTGTTTACTGTGAGATAGCAGTTGTACCTGCTTCCTCTTCCTCACTCAAATCATGTGCCCTGTACCTTGTATCTATGGCAACGTGGATAAGTCAGCATGTAACCACCATGTAGCTCTTCCTTTCCCTTGCAGCTGTGACATGACCTTGAGGTAAAACTGTATTTCTTGCCCTTTGATTTCCAAAAGGTAAGCTAAGTATTATCCTGCCTCTTCCACAACCTTAAAGGAATAAGAAATTCACTTGGTTCTTGGGCTCAGAAGGGAACTAGGGTACCTAGAAGCCTCCAACTCTCCTTTCAGGATCCCACAATGCTGCCCCCTCAGGATGGTCCTATATTGACCAATATCCTTAAATCTAAAGGTGATATTCCTTCAGGTCCCCTGCCATACTATCCACAGTGGCTGTTCCTCCTACGAAAATCTCCCTCTCAGGCTTGCAAATGAGCTTTCTCTCTCAGGTTGTGATATAACTCCCTTAACAAAGTGCATCTGAAGGCTGAGCCATCTCAGCTTCCTTTCTATGAACCTCCTGCTCTTTCTTTTCTATTTTTAAAGATTCATTTACTTTAATTTTACCTGTCAACTTGTTTTGAGTGTATAGATGAATGTGAGCCATATGCATGCAATTCTCACAGAGAAGAAGGCATCAAATCACCTGTAACTGGGGTAACAAACAATTATGAGTCACCGGGCAGGAGTTAGGAACTGAACCTGTGTACTCTGGAAGGGCAGCAAAGGCTCTTCACTACATCTCCATCCCCCCTAGTGCTCTGTTTCATAGTTACATGATAGAACCAAAAAGCTAGACATCCATTGCCATCCTGGCCTTGACACCAGCTATTGTGATTTGCTGTCAATTCCTCAGGATTTTTATGATAGCTGCCTATATCCTGGTTTGTCCGAGAACAATCCAGGTTTGAATATCATAGATTTCGAGCAATTACAATAGCTGAAAATGGTCAACAGGGCTGTGGCCATTTAATTCCCTGGCAAATGGGCACACAAGTTCCCTGGACACAGTTGAAGAGTGATTTTAACTAGATGTCACGTTTGCACTGTGCTTCAGTTTGACCTTCATCTTTCTTTAGCTTTTAGTTCTCATGAAAAGTTGTCACATCTCCAAAATTAGAGGACATGTTTATTGGCAAGCTCTCCACTATCATTTAATTTTCCTCCTACATTTTAAGTGCCACCCAGCTGCTATTTTCATCTTGCTGCTGCTCTGGCTCGGGAAACTAGTGAGGAAGCTGAACCTGGCAGATTATCAAAAGTTTAGAGAGTGTCAAAACAAATCCTTCCAGAAATTTTTGTCCTTGTCTTTATGTTTTCTCTGACATCATTTCCAAACTTAACATACAAAACAGTAATGTGGAATGTGGTTTTTATGTTGGAAGTCAGGGGCTCTCCATGTAGCATGAAGTTCAGGTTAACCTGGACCTTGTGATCCTCCTGCTCCAACTCCAGCTTTCAGAAAACTAAGATTACCACACTCTGTTATAAGTTCTTTCTATAAGCATTTTTGTTTCAAGTCTCAATACTTTGTCATGTCTCACATAGTTATTTCTAAACATCCTTAAGAATTTTACTTTAATTACTGATTAATCAAATGCCTATTCCATCTGTGCATAGTCGCTTTTCCATTTCTGTATCTTCATACTATGGTTGTCTTGTAGATTAATTCCACTCCCTCATCCCACTTCCCCAACACCAAAAACATGGCAGCACTGACAAAGAAGGCATAAACCCTAAGTCAAAGAATAAAAATAAGGTGTAATTAGTTGTGGCTAAGGCTCTGTTGGTAGGATTTTCCTGGCAACCCTAGCACCAAGATATACATAGTATCAGTATTGATGTACTTGGTAATCTGCATCAATAGCATCCATTTTTATCTCTGTTCTTCCTTTTCTGCACATTTCCTTACCTTGACATCATGGCCACCTTCCCAATGGCACCTGTTCTCCCATTACTGTAGGAATAGTATTTTGAAATAATTCACCCAAAAAAGTTAAAACCTCACGTTTTGTTAAGCTAATTGAGAGAATAGTGAGTCCTTAACCATGAGCAGACTCCAACTTCAGAAAGACCCTTGGTACTGAGGCAAAGGAGGGCAGGGATTTTAAAGTAAAATCTTTGCATTCACTCCCTGGGCAGGTCATGTGGTGTTGACACGTAACCTTCCATTGTATGAAGCATGACAATTCCTCCTGAGGAAGCAAATTATACATGTAACGAGCTTTTTCATCTGCGAACGAGAGTCCCTTTTGTGCAGTGAAACACTTTATATAGAGGAATAAAAAGCCTTTCTGTTCGCAGACAAATGAGGCTCAGAAGTTAAGCAGGTACAGTTCGGGGAAACCAGCCCTTGTCTACATACCTTCAGTCTTTCCTTGGCAAATTTGTAGTCTAGTTGACACAGATACCAGCACTTGCACCTTCATACTGACTGCCTCAATTCTAATTACATATTTATTCACACAGAGAGTGACTTTTCCTCTTACCCTGTTTGTCTGAGACTTGTCCTGGAACATCACACACACACACACACACACACACACACACACACATGTTTATTCTCCCCTTATAAGTAATCCATGAAAGACCAAAATGGAGTTTATATCAAAGTACATGATTTTACTTACAGAAAACCCCATAAGAAGCTATATGCAGAAGCATGGGTGAGCCAAATTCACCTGGATGACTGAAAGCCTATTCCAGTCTGCGTGTTAACTTATTAAAGCTGCACTCTGGAGGTCTCTGCGTGACTGGGAGGCAGGTAAACAGGTGGAAGCAAGTCCTCTTGGCAGCTGCACTGGCCTACTTCCTTAGCCTCCAAGTTGTAGGTTGCTTTTACAATCCTCAGGATAGGTCCCATGTAACTCTTGCCAATTTTAACTTCCCAAGGCCTGTTAGGTTGGTTTACTTTTGAGTTTCATGAGCCTCCAGCCCCTTTCCGGCCAAAAATTTCTGGATAGCACCAGGATCAGCCTTTGGATCTTCACTATGGGTCACAAATCTCCAGCTTACTCACCAGCCAATGTAGAGGTTCCCTCTGCATTTAGACTCTGTAGGTAACCCAACCAATGCACACCGAAGCCTGTGAACTATTTGTTACAGTCTAAGAATTAGTCTCTCTCTCTCTCTCTCTCTCTCTCTCTCTCTCTCTCTCTTATCAGTTACAGCATAGAATGGAGATGTAAAAATGAAATGGCAAGCACAAAGTTTAATGACTTAAAATAAGAGTCCTTCGGGATTTGGGTCTCTTTGATTAACCTTATTTATAACAACAGAACCATCTACAGCTTACTTCTGCAGACATCATTAAAAGAGAAAAATCAGCCACTTTACTTATGTACCAGCTCTGTGTTGTTGGAATTTACAATCCTAGTAAGCACGTATAAAAGACATACAAATCAAACATTTTATTTACAAGTCCTATGCCTAGATTCAGCAGATTTGGGTTATTCTAGCTTATTCTGATTTATAAGCCCCTTGTAACTTGCTGGCCATGTAGTTCTGGTTCATAGAGGCTTCTCTCCCTCTCTCTCTCCCCCTCTCTACCTGTGAACCACTTCTATCCTCCTGTCCCACCTTTCTCCATGCTCTGCCAAATAAGAGGCTTTTGTGACTTTTGATGGACTGTTGATTGACAAGTTAAAATGGGGAGCAGTTTCCCAAGGCATTATTTGAGTAAGTGATGATCTGCTCATCAGTGGGAACCACATCTTTAGGAACCAGTATCTAACATTAAAATAGAAGCAACATGAGACCAACACACAACAACTCTTATCTGCATCATGTTGTGAAAGTCATAGCAGTAGCATATGATAAAATGCATGAGATGTTTATTGGTTGTAATTTATGAATGTAGACTTTAAATCTCAAACCTAAAGTATTTTGGATAAGCTTGACTTGATAGCATGCACAAGCTCATAAGAAAGGAAAGGAAAATTAAATGGTATAAAATACATTTTAGAGGACACTTTTCATGTTTTCAACAATGGTTCAGAAAACAGGACCCTATCTTCCAGGATGAATACACTAGAGCCATGCTGAAGATTCCAATAACTTGTGGTGTTTACTATGGATTATTGACATGTTTATGATCAAGAAAAAAAGATTTTCCTTCAATATCTGATAAGTTATGTTTTCTGTGGTTATTTTCCCAGTAAAATTCCATATCTCAGTCCAAAAAAAAAAATCACTTTAAGAAAATCATCTATTGTAAAGAAGATAATAAATTATTCTGACAGATCTTCCTCTTCCTAATTCCCATAGAGACCATTTCTAGTTCTTCTTCTAAGCCTGGCTAGACAAAGTCAGTAATATATAAGGGCTGTTTGTCTCTCTCCAGTGTCCTCCTACTGAATGCTATTTTGTACTCAACACTTACATCTACAGAGTTATCAGCATTCCATTTGTCAAAGGCCCTAGAGAAGATCACCTGCTTTGACTTAAGAAGAAACTCTAGTGTCTCCACAAAGCTGCTGTGTGGGCCTCTGGCTTTTAACTCTGTTCTGTTTCCTTGGCATAGAGGAAGCACCAGACTGGATGCTAGGCTTCTGGTGGTTAGCGGATTGTGTTGAACTCTTGTGAGGTTTTTCAGGATGTGCTGTTATACTAACGACATTTTATTCATTTCCTCATTCACGCTCTCATGTTTGTCTTTGTGGTTCCCTGACTATCATAATGGTTGCTATGTAGTGAGTACACACTATGTGCCAAACCGGTGCTCAGCACTTCATAATTAAGAGGCATATACACTCAGCATGCATTATAAGAGAAAGGAACAGGCTCTGTATCGTATACAGGAAGAGGAGTTGCCTGTTGTCAGTACTCCTTAAGTACTGCTTCCTTAAAAGACATCTATGCTCAACATTCCCTACACTGAAGGCGAATGTAATACCATAGTCTATATGGGAGGGCCCTGCATTCATGTCTCCCTAGGAAGAATAGTTCTGTATTCAGGGCTCCTTAAACTGGAGGACTCTCTGCACAGCATTACATACATAGGCATACAACATTTGATATAAAGGGGCATGCCTACCTTTAAAATATTCATGTCTGTATCTGTCTATTTATATGTATGTCATTCCTGGAGTTGTAGCTAACAGCTTGTTAGCTGCTCAACATTGGTGGATTGGGGGAACTGACTTCTACTTCTCTGAAAGAGCAACAGTGCTATTAATGGATGAGCCATCTTTCCAGCCTCCACTTTTTATTATTACCCCTACTTTGCAAAGGAAACAAGATCACATAATTTTCCCATGTTCCTTTTATCTTTATTCCTATCATCAGTTTTTACAGGAACATCAAATCCTGTGCTGGAAAGATGGATCAGTTGGTATGACCAATTGTTATGAAAGCATGGATATTCTAGCTACTAAAGAATAAGCTGAGTGTGGCCAAGGTGGAACATGTAAAGCCAATAATATAAAGGAATGAGACAGCACAATCCCTCGAGCATCTAGACAGCCAGCCTAGGTCCACCTTAAGACAGTTTTTCTGTATTAAAGAAATATGACAAAGGAATATACTAGACATTGTACTTTGGTTATATTTCATATGTGGTCACATGTTCTTATATTCATATGTGTACATACACCAAAACCACTATATTCATCCACACACATAAAAGAATATTGATCTTAAAATTAATGTGAATAAGCAATTTCTAACATAAAGTTGCACAATTATAATATAACAATATAGCGGGTCCAATTACATTTGAATTTCAGATACAATTTATTTTATATAAGTATGCCGCATACAATATTTGGGATATATTAATATAAAAGTTATTCAGTGTTGATATCAATAGTTAATGTGCATGTTGTGTTTTATCTGGCAACCCTATTTAGAAACCCAGTTTAGTTCTCTAAAACTGAGTCCAATTAGTATTTGTACTGTGAAATTTGTATAAGATACAATAGGATCAAAACTATTTGTACTTTAATATTAGTTTTGATCTTACTTAGACAACCTGTGTAATTCTCACATACCCATTGGATATCACCTCCCCCATTCTTCATATGTCTCCAGATAAGTAGACTATTTCCTGTGTATAGTAGGAGAGACATTAACTTCTATCTGCTCTATTATTTATAGATCTTGTTTCTAACCCAAATGGATATTATTGTTGATATCCAAGACACTGAGAACTCTCCACTTTGACTATTTGTGGGCACTGCTTGCAACAAACATTTTCAGACTACTCCATTTCATCCTTGGACTGTGTTAGAGACTATTTTCACCATTTTCTTCCCTTATCATAGAAACAGTGTACATTTTCAGTGACATACACAAGCTCTAGGCACTGAAGAGATTAAAGTGAAGAAACCAAGTAATGAAGAGAAATAACTTCACTAATTTAATATTACAATAAGAGCACAGAGGGGAGTGGGAGCAAGAAGGAACAGGTTTGGGCAGGTACATATATCAGTGAATTCAGGTGAGCATCAATGAGTGATATATGAAAACACATATCGGCTAATGTCTCCCGGTTCCTGCCTTGTGTGAGTTCCTGTCCTGACTTCTTTCAATGATGGACTATGAGGTGGAAATGTATGACAATAAACCCTTTCCTTCCAAAAAAAACAAAAAAACAAAAAACAAAAACCACATATCATTTAATACCTCCAGTCAGACTTTCTCTGAACAAAATATCTTGCAGAACTATGGGATAAATTCTTATTAATTCTTATTGTTGGTAATGTCAGAACAAATGGGTATGTAGGGAACAATTTTTAGATCCTTTTGCTCTATGCAAGTCATGGACTTGGAAGACTTTAACAGTAACCACCACATTTTTGCTTGTTGTTTACACTATAACTTCCTCACTTTGTTCCCTACTTTGTGAATAATTTCCTTCTGCCTCTACATATATGCTGACTCACTCAGATTCTTTGTGATTCCATAGCTTTTAAACTTAGTACATATTGAAACTCATTTAATGTGATTTCTAGAAAGAGCTTCAGGTTGTTCGAAACATTTTACCATGCTTATCAAGTAGAATAACACTATTTTATGAATTTGAAACTCCCTAGTGTGGACACAATTCTACATTGTTCACTTTCCTCTCTGGCTGAAAATAAGCCACTCATTATAACATTCAGTAGACACTAACATGGTCTAGAAACAAAACAGCTGTCTGTCAACTCTTCTACCTGACCTATATCTACATGAATGGATTCATCCTTTAGAGATATAAACTTTTTATATATGAAAAAAATCCATGTTAAAAAAATCATGAAAAAGATTAAATAACCAATGATCTATGATTGGTTATTGACAGCCAGATATTGCTTCTCTTGCTTCGTCCCTTGGCAATAACTCTCTATTACATTTTAAGTTAATTAAAATGAATTCCATATGCAAATAAAATAGAACCCAGAGTACTTTCTCAAAAACTATAATTAACTGTGTGGCATAATTGCTAGACTTGTAGTCTTTTGTTCAAACATGAACCCAATCATATTATATCCTAGAGAATCATATTATAACTGTGAGCTATGACCTCTAAAATGTACAGTGAGAAAAGTTTTTTTCTCACAAATACTTCAGTAATTTTGTAGTCAAGGCTGAAGGTAAGAAATTTAGGTCTCACATAATAATGTTAATGAATTGACTTAATGTCACAACTGTGATGGGAATATAGTTTTTTTAAAATAGATCATTCATAACAAGTATTAAAAGGCATTACATTTAATGTGGCTATGAATGACCTAAATGTTTAGAAGAATTTCTTTTAAAATAAATTCTACTTTTAATTGAGAGTGTGTGTGTGTGCGTGTGTGTGTGTGTGTGTGTGTGTGTGTGTTTGAATGAGTACCAGTGTCCATTGTGGGCAGAAGAGGGCATCAGTTCTCCATGATCTGGAAGTACAAGTGGTAATGAGCCCTCCAATGTGGGTTCTGAGTTCTGAATGAAGTCATTTGCAGAATAGTAGATGCTCATAACCACTAAGCCATCTCTCCATCCCCTAGAAGAGTTGTTTGTTCTTTAGGAGTATAGTCTACCATATACATTTACTCTGAATTAGACTGGGATCCCTGGCACATCAGTAGAAGAGTCATGAATGAATGTATCTTTTAAACAAAAGTAGGATTCTCATTTACTAAGTTTGCTGGAAGAGGGCAGAACTATGGGCAGTACCAGCACACCAGAGAAAAAAAGGAAAATGAGCTGTGGCAGTTATAGTAAACTTTTCTGTAGAGTTTCCTGAATGTAATTCAAAGTCCAATGTCCAACGTACAGGGCTGGAGGTTACACTGATCCACTGTGCACACATTTCCAGTTTTGGAACTCTGCCATGCAAATAAGTGTGATATAAACCAGAAACATGCAAATAAGTTTAGCTGTTAAAGGCATGATGTTCAGGATTGCAGCTCTGTGTTGTGAGTTCACAACATTCACTAGCTAAGAAATGTGAAGTCTTAAACCATGCCTGTCAAGGTGCTCATGAGTTTCCCTTCACATATTACATGTAGTCAACTACTGCCCTTTCTAGTCCCCTCCATTGCATTTTTGGTGATGTCCTTCTCTCCAGGAGGCTTTACCTGGAAAGAATGCTATATCTTTCCACTTCTAAACAAGATATGTGTGAAACTGCTATTTTCTTTATTCTTTATGTTCTCAATAAAAAACAGTATTTTATTTTTCAAACTTAGATGCATGCATTTGTGTCTACATATATGTGTGTACATATGAGCACATAAGCCATGAATGCCAGAAGAAGGCATCAGACCTTCTGGAGCTGGCTGATTTTTAAGAGCTGCTTGATGCCAGTGTTAGGAATAGAACACAGTGTTTCGGCAAGAGGGATACATACTCTTAAGTATAGAGCCACAAATCCAGTTCCTCTACATTTTAAAATAAAAACAAATCCTTTAAAAACAAACTTGTTAATCTGAGAGTGAAAAAAGGACAGCACCAAATAGAATGTGTATATTCTTTTTTACATCAAAGAGAACAAATCCATTTTAAATGATTAATTCTATTGCACAGCCATTTATATCCAATGATAAGCAATCAAATAAATTACTTTTGACATCTATTCAGCCCTCTTCCTTTGTTTTTGTGTTTTTTTTTTTACATTCTCTCATTATGTTCTTCTGGAACATTGTTTTTCTACAGTAACCTCTATGTCATTCCAGCTGCTCTTTTAATGGACTCTTCTTATTGATTATTAGGAAGTCGCACTTAAGAATGAAGAATGTGCTAGGAATTCATTACCAACATGAGCTTGCTGTTCTAAAGCTGAAAACCATGCACAACATGTTCTTTCCCTTCTTTCTATTTACTAGAGAAAATGCTGTATTTATGACCCCACACTATTGGAAAACGCTTATACTTATGTAGATTTCATGAAGGCATTTTGGGAATGTGGCATAGAAGATTTGAATTGTTGTATGAAACTATGCTGTAGCAGATGTTACTGTATCTTTCTCAATTAATGGACTTTTCATATTCATTATCTCAAGTGATCTTCAGGGGAAACATAGACACAGGTATTGTATGTTCTAGTTATGGAGTCACGCACCTGTAATTTCACTTCGTGGGGTGGTAAGGCAGCAGAATTAATCAACAATTCAGTGTTAATACAGGCTACATAGGGAGACTATCACAAAAATATAAGATTAGTCTCTCTCTCTCTCTCTCTCTGTCTCTCTTTCTCTCTCTCTCTCTCTCCCTCTCATTTCACCCATCAGATAATTTGAGAATATGTAAGCTCTCAGCTTTGCTTGCCACCATGCTTTTGCTCAGCCATTATTGACTCTACTCCTCTAAAATCAGAATTCCCAAACTAAATGATTTATTTTCAAAGTTGCTTTGTCCATGGTATGTTATAACAGCAAAAGAAAAATGAAGAAGACAGAATTTGGTACTAGAAGTGGACTACAACTAAGCCAGATATGACCATGTGGTTTTTGGAGAAATGCAGAAGATATTAGGACTTTGAGGTAGGACAGCCATTGAATGATATAATCAGTGACAGTCTGGTTGATACTCAACTCCAGGGATTTCAGAGGTGAAGAATATCAGCAACTGAGCAAGGGACCATTTTGTGATATTTTATGAAAGAATGTGGTTGATTTCTGCCCTTGTTCTAAAGCTATGCCTGAGACAATACTCAAAAATTTGATGATTACTTTGTTGTAAGTATTTCAAGGCAGACTAACATTGGACAGCTTGACATTGCTACCCATGTGTTTTACAGCTTTAGAGTCATAAAGAATTCGTTAATGAATGGGCTGTGGAATTCTCTTCTGAAGTTAAGGAGAAGCTCTAAGGTTTGACATGTGGTAGGTGAGTCCTGGCATAGAGGCCCTGAAAGCCCTCTGAAAAGAGTTTTGAAAGTGAAGCCTAGACCATATTGGAGACGCCAAGTTGTTGCCAATAATAGAGCTGTGAAATATCTTTTAAGGAGAGGTACAGACAGAGAGTAGAACCAGTCCAACAGGGAGTAGTGGAAATTTTTCTTTTTTAGTTTTTACTCTGAAAACATGAAGTCCAGATGAGACATTTTATTTTATTTTATTTTAAAAAGTCTAGAAAATTTTAGATATATTCTATTAACACAAAGACTAAAACAGCTGTAGAAAGCTGGAAGTACGTTGACATCACACATAGAGCTACAAGATTCAGAGTTTGCCCTGCTGGGCTTTGGTCTTGTTTTGGTTCAGTATTTCCTCACTTTACACATGTTTGTTCCTTTTGGAATTGTAATGTATATTCAGTGTCTTTGAATGTGGGATATGTGATATGACTTTTTATTTTATAGGCATTAGAATTAAAATATTGCCTTGAGTCTCAGAATGTCTTTAGCCTTTGAACTTTTGAACAGTATGGAAACTGTGAAAAACCTTCAGAATTTTTGAAGTTGAACTAAACATATTTTCTTTTATAATGAAGCCACCAGACAAAGAGGCCAAAGTTATCTGTGGTAGTTTAAATAAAAATGGGCTTTGGAGGCTCATATATTTGAATGTTTGGTTATCTCTTAGTGGAGTTGTTTGGGAATGATGTGAAGTATGAACTGGTTGTGTGTGTGTGTGTGTGTGTGTGGTGTGTGTGTGTGTGTGTGTGTGTGTGTGTATGTGTGTGTGTCCATCTCTAATTTGTAAAACTACCTGTGAACTTTAAACTCTTCTCTCACTCTCTTGCTCTCTCATTCTCTTGCTCTCTTGCTCTCACTCTTTCTCTTGCTATCTTGTTCTTTTGGGCTCTCTCTTTCTCTATACCTCTAATTTGTAAATCTATCTGTGAATTCTAAACTCTTTCTTCTTCCATGCCTTTGGTTTGCCATCATTTTCCCAAAAACTCTGAAAACATGAAGCCCAAATCAGACATTTTATTTTAGAATAAAAGAAAAGAGAGAGAGAGATTGTTAGTCTATTAATAACTAGAGTGTAAAATGTCTAGATATCTTATGGAAAACTTGAAACCAGTTTTTCTTGTCCACCTTCCTCTTGGAAAGCAAGAATAAAAAAAACCAAGATTACCATATTTAGAGACGCAGGTTTGTGTGTAAGTTGAATAAATTAAAAAGGATGTTTTCAGGTAAGAAGCCTCTGTTGTCGATTTGTCTCTACCTGGCCCAAATGAGAGTTGAAATCTACCTGCTCTCATAAACATTCTATTCTTCTCTTAAATTTTTTATATCAGGTGTTTTGTCATAGCAATGAGTAAAGGAATTAATTCAAAAATTGTCCCCAGGCAGTGGAGTTGTTTCTATGTTAGACTTGACCAAGTAGTCTTCAGGTCTTTGAAACTTGTTTGTGGGGTGAATGTGGAACATATGTGACCTGGAGAAACCGTAGTTTGTTATAAGCAGAACTTAATAGGCAATTTGGGAAAGTGTTTAGAAGACAAAAATACCATTAAAAATATGGGATGTAAGGCTTCATTCATGAAGTCTCATCTGAATTACTCCATCAGGAATTAAAATGCACAAAACTTATACTATGTTCATGCAAAGACTCTGGCCACATTCTGCTGGAGGACTGAAAAATTGAATGAGGTCAAATTGTAATATAACGGATCCATTAGCCTGATGGAAGAAATACCAAGGCCTCATTGGATTCAAGTTGTGGCATGGTTGTTGCCAGCTGCCTTAAATTTGAGTATCATATGAACTGTGATAAAAATGTAGAATGGCAAGATTTGAAAAGCATGCGTACTGGAGACAAAGGGTGATGAATACAAATTAAATGTACAAAATGAGTCAAGCTACAGTGTCTTTAACTGGAAATATTTAGTACTATGAAAAGAAGGCTGAATTCTGTGCTAGGATAATGGAAATGATACCTTTAGGAAAGACTCTCCATTCTCAGAGTTCATCAAAGTAAGTTGGAAGTAAGTGAAATCTGGCAACCATTCCCTAGACACTTCATTCTAAGAGAGCTGTGGAGCGACTATTTCTATTCTGTTATTTTTCAGAGTGGAGCTAATAGCAGCTTATCAAATAGAAATGCAAAATTGCTTTTGTAAGTGTTTGAAATATCTATATTTGACAGAAAATTCAATAAAATACTTAACTAATGATTGAGACAGTTAATAGTATATTTCTCAAAAAAAACAAAAACAAAAACAAAAAACAAAAACAAAACCATGATAATAACCCAAAATTGTGTGACCAACTTCCTCACATTGGAACAATAAAAATACCCAAATTCTCCATACTTTTAAAACATTTACCTTTTGTGAAGGAGTTAAAAGCTTAAAATAAGAAATCTTGCCAGGCAGTGGTGGTGCTCGCCTTTAATCCCAGCACTCGGGAGGCAGAGGCAGGTGGATTTCTGTGTTCGAGGACACAGAGAAACCCTGTCTTGAAAAACAAAAACAAAACCAAAAAACAAAAACAGAAAGAAATCTTATTAAAACCGTTCAAATTACATCATCATAATCTTGAATAAGCAATTACAAACCCTTTTTAATTTCTGGAATTTCAGCACTTTGTGATTTATAAACTGGAACCTGTCTTATATGCTTACAAAATAAAGGTGTGTGACTCACAACACATACTAAACAAGATTTCCCGTAAGTCTGGACCCTCCATTGTGGCACTGTATCATCTGTCCTTAATCCAATTTCCTGACAAACCTCCCTTTGGCAGTGTGCACATCATCTCCTGTGAGATGCCTAGGTTTAGCTAGTACTGTTTCCCTGAGAAAGAATGTCTTGGCCTCTGCCCACTAACATCACACACTTCCAGTGTTCTCTACTGACATAGAGTTCTCCTAGTAAGTGAAGCATAACCACACACGTTCGTTGACCATCTTAACTTTGTGAACACAAACCCAATGAGAAACATTTAGACTTAAGATTTTTTGGCTATTTCTAATGAGTGGACAACTTCACAGTGTTTTGCAAGATGAAGCTGTCCATTTCCAATTTTCTTTTGTTCTGGTTGCAAGTTTAAGATATGCTATATTCACACCAGCACTGCAAAAAATTGTGAAGATTTTATGTCATAGGGGGAGAGATTTTTATATGTACTTTAATATTGATGATTCTCTCCTTTACAGGTATTCTCAAATGGAATATCTATGCATTTAAATATTGATCTTTACAGAATTAGCTTATGCAATATGCTCAAAGTCAGATAATACAGTAAGTATATGTTATTCTAAAGTAATGTGGATAATAAAAAGAGATGTATTTAGCTGTTTATCTCTCTGATGTTTTATGCTAAACTATTTCTGGTAAACAATCTAACAAAATTACAGTTTCGGTATAGAAAAATATACTATTTTTATATTCTATATTTATTGGCACAGCATTAAAACAATCTATTGTTCTTCCCCTTGTTACCCTGGTTTGTGTGTGTGTGTGTGTGTGTGTGTGTGTGTGTGTGTGTGTGTGTGTGTGTAGATCAGCCAGGTGTTGTTCCTTAGGAATAGTCCAAATCTTTATTTTGAGGCAGGGTCTTCCACTGCCAGGAACTCACCTAACAGTCTAAAGCCCTCAGATACAAGCTTTGGGATTACAAGCACAAAACATTACACTTGCATTTTTTCAAAGTGCCTACTGGGTATCAAACCCAAGTCTTTGTAGTTACAACGTGTTGCTCGGTTTTCCCTGTCCAATTATATTAGGACAGACATGAACCAGTATGGCATTTACCAGCCACAAGTAGTTGTGACATCGTAAGGTTATAATAATTGAGATAAAGCCTTTTTCATTATCAATTGGTTCTGAAATTATTGTATTGGCATCTTGTAAATTGAGACTTTTTTGATACACAAATCTAATTGTTTAATTATATACTTTAAGAGTCTTGATTTTACCGGGTTACTGGGGATTGTGATATGCAGTTGTGAGGTTGGCGGTTCAATTTGGTTACTGGAATGTGGGACAGAGCCAGTGTGACCCAATCAGGGTATAGGGTTGTGGCTGGTCAGCACCTGCATTAATGCAGGAATATGCTGGTTCTCTTGTTTAAATATTTCCCACAACAACAGTGGAAGTTGTTTATCTACTGATCCATCTTCCAAGCTTAGTTACACTGGTTTGTTTTGGTTTGAATACACTAAAGCAAAATGTGCAAAATCCAAAAAACCTAAAACGTCTTTTCTAATATCAATTAAAATGTACCTGTTTTGTAATTCCTGGCAGAAATCGGCTTTAGTGATATTGTTAGATAAGAATAAAGGGGATTTGTCACTTGACACAGAGCTTTGTCTTTATCCTCATTATTGGAAGGTACTGGTTAAGTTCATGGTCACATTATCTAGAAAACATCCCCAGAATCTTGTTCTCTCTCCTGTTTCATTCCTTGTACCAAGTTGCATTTAGACTTAAGTATTCCTCCAGGAAATCTGCTAAAGCCACAACAGAGCAAAAGCCAAGGAAGGGAAATATGCCATCAGCCAATGCCTCCCCTGCAGGGAAAAATGCTACTTCCTGGCTAGCTTCCTTCCACAACTAACATCTTTTCTAATTAACATCAGGGCCATTAATTTTGTAGGTGAGAAGATGGCTGTCATTAAAATGCTAGACTCACAAGCATGAGACCCTGAGTTGGATTTCAGCACCCATGTAAAAAGTTGTACATGGTCGTACATACTTTAAATCTCAATATGCTAGCGAAGAAAAAATAAGGAGTTCCCTGGGAGTTGCTGATCTACATAGCAAACTTTATGTCAGTAACAGACATACACACACATTCTCTCTCTCTCTCTCTCTCTCTCTCTCTCTCTCTCTCTCTCTCCTCTCAACAACAAGAACAAAAGAAAAAAAAAAAAACAGAAAGAAAGCTCTGAGCTAAATGGCATCAGAGGAATGTATCCAAGTATGATCTGTGACATTCACACACACACATGCATAAAAACATGCAAACAAATGGCACCCCAGTTCTAACCCCAAAATAGAGCATTGATTTCTGTATACACAGACTCAAAAACTCCTTGGCTTGGCTTATTTTTTTAATCCTTATTGTTCTCCAGAACTATAGTTCAAAAATATCTAAATCATTACAATAATTATTCAAAAACATCAAAGAGCTAAGGTTAATTTCTACCCACTGAATGGTTTAATATTTTCTCTGCATTCATTCAGTTTGCTTTCATTATTAATAATTATCAAATATTTCCATTGAGACATCAAAGAGTTTCATTTGGTTTTTTTTGTCTTTAACATTCTAATTTAAATGTACAAAATATATTCCTCTGAGCATAATGTCATGCTTGTCTGTCCAACCTGAGAGTTTTAAGTTGGATGTGATCAGCTTGGTGCTCATTATTCTAAGGTTCCCAAAGGATCACTGGAAATATCAGATAGTGTGGAATGAAGCTCAACTCAGTCTACAGTTCATACAGTAAACTGAGCAATAAACATGAAACCCTGTTGATGTAGATGGCTCATTTAACTAGATTATTTGACTAACTCTTTTCATTTGAAAGATTTGTTTCTATTTGTGTGTGTGTGTGTGTGTGTGTGTGTGTGTGTGTGTTGTTTGCATGTGTGGTATCTCTGTGTGTGTATGAGTGTGTGTGTATGTGTATGTGAAGTCGCTAGGTGTGATACGAGTGTAGTGTCTATATGTTTACATGTGTGTATGTACTGTGTGTGTAATATATGTGTATATATATATGTGTGTGTGTGTGTGTTTATCTGTGTCTGTGGTATCTCTGTGTATGGTATCACTATGTGTGTGTATGCTGCATCTGTATTTGATTGTTTGTATGTTTTTTCTGTGTATATGGATTGTGGTATCTGTTTGTGTTTATGTATGCTTGATAACCATGTGGTAAATGCATGATATTCATCCACCTTCATCTTTTTTGGAGCCACTCTGTCAATTGAGGCTTTTCAGTCTTTCTTCTCTTCCTGTTATCAATCCTTTTATCTCTCATCATCATGTTGCTATTGACAACAGGGATTTTTAGTTCCTTTCAGAGAATGACTTTTCACAGTTGATAATCACACAAGGATAAGAATCCCATATTAATGTAACCTACTTAAATGATTGTCCACCTGACAGTGTGCAGACCACAGAGGTTGACAAGCACAAAGGCTGCCTCATCCAACTATCTGAGAATCATTTGTCAAAAATGACTAGTAAGACTGTGGGTCACACCTTCAAGAAGCTGCCAGGAATCATTAAGAAAGAAAGCACACAGGTAAGGCATCCTTGTTGGGTTTTGTTGTTGGGTTTTGTTCGTTCTCTCTCTCTCTCTCTCTCTCTCTCTCTCTGTGTATGTGTATCTGTGTGTATATGTGTATGTATGTACATGCACACACATATTTACATGTGAGCAGGAGCTCATGTGCATTTTATTCAAGGATATGCATATGGAAGCTAAATATCAATCCCCCGCTATCATCTCTTAGTAATTATCCATCTTATTTTCTAGGATAGTCTTTCTTACTGACCTATAATATTGAAATTTAACTTGTCTGGCAAGACAGTGAGTGCCCCAAACTACCTGTTTCAGTTTCCTCAATATTGGGATCACAGGAACAGACGACCATGTTCCATGTTTTTGTATGTGGGTTGTATAGGTTAAATTTGCATTTTCAGAGCAAGTACTTTAATGACAATATACCTGCTCTGGATCTTGTTCTGTTCAGTCTTTCAAATGCTGGAATTAATTTCGATGCCTTGCCTACTGTCACTCAAACCCATTTGAGACTCTTGTCATGGCCCTGTGTCATAGATTCTACTACATATCTAGGGGTTGTTCCATCTTGCTTTCTGCTTCTGTAATAAAACACCACAAACCCAAAGAAACATGAGGATGAAAATATTTACTTATCCTATAGTTTTCCGTCAATCAGGAACGCCAGACCAGCTCACAGCAGGAAGCTGGAGGCAGTAACTGAAATGGGGGCCATACAGGGATACTGCTTATTTGCTTGTTCAGCTACCTTTCTAATATAGTCAAAGAACACCCACCCAAGAGAAGAAACATCTTGGTGGCATCTTCCTACAGGAACTATCAATTAATAAAATCTTTCACAGACAACCACAAATGGCTGATATGGGTTCTGCTTCAGTTAAGGCTCTCTCTTCTCAAGTGAGTCTAGGCTGTTCTCACATTGACAAATGAAGCTCACTGAAACAAGACTAAACCAGAGCTCTGGGGTTTTCCTAATCCCACTTTTGTCCAAGGGAATGGGGTGAAAGAAATGAATTAAGAAATTAATTATATATATTCTCCATGGAGTAGCCAGAGAACAGAGAAAGACCAGAAAGACCAAGTAGGGCCAAGGTGGTGAGGCACATAGAAAGGTATCCCAGCCAACATCCATATTGCAAGACCCCATCAACACATTGATATACTGAGCCAGCCCAGATAGCTGTGGGAGTCCAGTCAGAATAGAGTGGTTATTGCATTAAGTTTTCCGACGAAGGAATGAATAAAAGCCTATTCAACTGAGAAATGACAGACTAAGAAAGAGGTGTCAATCCAAGTCTAGCTCAGTGGACCACTGGATTTATTGGAACATTCTTGCAGATCTTCTGTGTGGAAGACTATACTTATGTGGAAAGGAATCCAGACTAAGGGATGACTGTAGGATGTTATTCTCTTGGATAAGATGAACCAGTCACTGTAAATCACAGTATATAACATACAAACTGTGGCATAAAGACAGTGCACACTTGACAGTCAACATTTTCCTGGCACTTGGTAGAGCACAGTAAAACATAAGTCTGTTCTTGCCAGTTTCTGTTAATTATCATTGGAAGAAGGACAGGTGAGCAGTAGGAGGCACAGCCAACATACAACAGATGCAGCCTGGAGGTAGCCAGCAGCAAGTTGCAAAGATGGATCAGTATACACGATGAAGGGTCTTCAATACTGAAAAGGTAAGAGGAATTATATTCATCAGGAATCCAGAGAGCTCTGTGCAGCCCAAGGCAATACCAGTTACAGCCAGTCCACAGCAGCAGCAATTTGACCCTATTTACAGGGAGACAATGCATAGATTCTGCATCTGCCATGGTCCTCCCTAACCTCTCTGCTCCAGGCACCAGCTGGTCTGAGGAGACAAGGCAGCAATTAGAATAATGAGGACAAATCATCAAAGAGAATTAATGAATCATCAGCCACTCTTCAGGCACCGTGGGGCTTAACAGAAAATGAAACTCTCATTACTGTTGTGGACCATAAATAGTCCTAAACTTCTGTATCACTGCCTGAGTCTAGGGGATACTCCATTAGGACAAAAAAAGTTCCCCAGCTCCACATTTGGATGATCTGGTCAATCTGAACACTTGTTCATCTAATTGTTTATTAAGATAAGATCCTGGAGGGCAGACAGTATGACAGCATGCTGCCTTTACAAATTCAATTGCTGAGGCTGCACAACACATTCTTTTCTCAGAAGAAGGAGCAGAAGTGGCTCAAATGTAAGAGCCAGCAACACTATTTATAGCAAGCTCAGATCTTCAGCAATGCCTTTAGGCTATTGTACTGCTTATGAAAACCACAGAGGTTTGTGACCCAGAAGTATTACAAGCATGGGGATCTGAGTTCTGAGACCCCTGTACTTGTTTATGACACCACAGTGTTGTTTGGGAGAAGACAGGACAATCACCAGGGCTTACTGACTGCCTTCACTGATGTTAATTGTGATTCATATATGCATTCATTCACCAGGAGTTGGCAGACACAAAAGAGTGAGAGACAAAGCAAGTTGCTATGATATAGACACTATGCTATCCATGTCCCAGATATCACCCTTTCTGTTCAATACAGCCTTCATGTTTGGAGATTTTTAAAAACACAGGACAATTTTCGAGGCTTTGCCCAAGCACAAATGTGGTCATTAAAAGATGTTTTAAGAGAGGACTAAAGATGAGCCAGTGGGAAGGAGTATTTGCTGCACAACTCCATGGACCCAAATTTGGAACCCAACACCTGTATAAAAGGTTAAGCAAGGCTATACAAGCACCAGTAGCCCCAGAGTGTTTTAGAAACACAAACGGTAGGATAACTAGTGTTTTCTGGTTATCTGCCTAATTCTAGGCTCAGTCACAGACTATGTCCATAATAAATAAGGCTGAGCGTGATAGAATAGGAAAGCCAAAGTTCTCCTCTGGCCCTTGCACATGCATGTATAGACACACACAACCCTCCAAAGTCTGGCAGCACACATTACACACATATGCCACACCCAAGTTTATGGATGCATGCATGTAGACACCCCAGTTATTTTGAGAAAAAAAACCCATTCACATAATTTTTACTTTTATTATAGGACAGTACTTTTGAAATATGCTTATAGTGTTTGATAATCTTTTACAATGCCTAGTCTTTCCTAACAATGAAATATATGTGAAAATACAGAAACAAACACAAACCAGAAACAAATATGGAAACATCTACTTGGTTCATGGTTCCTGTCCATGTTCGGATGCTCTATTGTGTTGTTCTGTGGTGAGACAGTACATTAAAGAAGCAAGGGTGTCTGAGATGGACGAGAGTTGAGTACCTCAGGACAGCTAGGGAGCAGAAAATGAAAGCAACAGATGTGTGTCTGTGTGAAGCTTCCCGGGACACAAATGGTATTATTCAAGACCCCTGAATCCAAGAGGATCAAGATACACTTAATTATAAGGATTTAATTTGGAAAATTAATTCTAAAGTGTTGTGGGGTATTCACCAGAGAAGACTGCTCATTCATTGTTTTAAGCAAATAGCAGTCTGGAGACTACACTGAGTGCTTAGGTTCCTTGTATAGCCCCATCCTTTCTCAGGGTGAGCTTTAAAGCACAAACTCATGTGCTGGGTTGATATACTTCAGTTAACAAGAACAGTTGGCCAGAAGCAGAACTATGGAAGCCAAAAGGCAAGGCTAATACAGTTAGAGACTTTCTCAGAACCATGGACTTGGCTGGGTTAGACCTTTGTTTTAGTTTCAGCAGGTGATCTATTTGTGCTGAGTTTTTAGCCTGAATGGTACTTCTACCATGGAATCAGTTATGCTAAAGTCTTATGGATGTGTGTATGTATATATGTATGTATGTAAAAACCATATACATGGTTTTTAATCATCATCAATATTATTGAAGAATGGCATCTATAAACATTTACATTTGAAAGTCAATATGGAAAAAAAAAACCACCAAAAATCATCATGTCAAGGTGACCAAGGTGGTGTATTTTCCAGTAGTAACAATGAGTAGTCATCTGAGAGGTTGAGATAAAATTTGTGATAATTCATTCAAGAAGGTTGACAATCAACAGTCATTAATTCCTCACAACGAATATCTGCTCTGTGAATAAACCAAAACAGATGTGTAAAAAGCAGCTTAAAAGTAACTTCAATTGCATCAGGACTTTGTGGAAATATAGTAATTATACAGAATACTGCTTTAATTTAAAACTCAGTCATTTTGAGTTGGATCATAATGTCCACACGTTCATATTGTTCTAGCAAGAAGACCAAGGATTGTACAAGTTTTTGTATTTAAGTCATATATCAAAGTTATAATGAAGATAAACTTATGGCCATTATGAATGAATAAGAATAAGACATACTATGATGGTCACAGTTACAAGTTAATGTAACTGGCATCTGTGGCCACCCTTAATAACTCCAGAGTACCTGAGAATGAAGTATCATAGATATGTTTGTGTAGGTCTGTATATTCATTTTCACACATACATTTATAGATTTTGAATAAAAATAATTCAAGTGTTTTATACATTATCTGGTTAAATTAATAAATCCTAAGGATATTAGTGATGCACACCTGTGATTATGCCTGCGAGGGAGCTCTCTGAGAAGATTTACTAAGGATTATCTGTGGGGTACCCATCCAATAATCTGAGGAAGGTTTGGGGTGGCATCAAATGATTTGAGGAGGAAAACATGATCCAGTTGTGGTGAAAGACATCTGATTATGACTGAAGAGGATAAACTAGTTTAGTTTGGAGAAAAGTCTAATTATCTGCAGTCCTACACAGAATTAAAAAAAGAGAGAGAAGAAATTAAGAAATTCCAACTTCATCATCTGTTTTCACGTACAAGCAGCTACTGTAGTCTTCTGCCAAAGAACTTCCAACAGCTTTGCTTTACCCATCTGGATAGACTGAGTCCCATCAATCCATGAGGCAAAATAAATCTCCCTTCTCATATGTTTCCCCTTGTCATGCACTTGTCAGAGCACTGTGAACACTTCTGTAACCTAACTTTCAGCCAACATCTTGTAATTTGACACATGTAGAGATTTGATGCCCCAGGTAAGGGGAATGCCCTGGGGAAGATACCCTTTTTGAGGCAAAGGACAGGGGGGCATGGTGTGATGAACTCTGGGAGGGGGCCTTGGGACAGAGGGCAACATTTAGCATGTAAATAAATAAAATAATTTATTTTAAAAAGAAGAAAAGATTGAAAGCAACAGTTAACTAGTGAAAGTCTTCAGGAACTCAAGCTCAATTGAGGAGGTGAGAACAGAGAGGGTAAATCAGTTATTTTTCTTTGTGAGGAAAACTCAATGGTTCTTGAAGGAAAGAGACACTGAGAAAATGACAGGGTAATAGAGGAGGGAAGGTCCTGGAGTTAGAGACAGTAGATCTCTATTGGAGAATAATGCTCTTTAAGGTTGTATTATACCATGTCCAGACAGCTCCCCTGAGCTCAGCACAAAATGGAGGGTTCAGTTTTTTCCAGATGGGTTTGCTCTTCTCTGCCCAACCATAATTGGGGAGCCTCACTCCCAGATTCTCTACCTGAGGAATGTCATGTAGTCCTTGGTAAAATGAAATTACAGGTTCAGCTTCTTAGAATGCCTCTCCATAAAAAATGTCGTATTCCCAGAATATTAAGACTCAGTCCCATCGAGGGAGCAACAGTGTCAACAGAGCCCCCATAGACTGGACTACCAACTAAAGAAGATAGATCCATGGTGCTGACCACATATGTGGCAGAGGAGGTCCTTGTTGGCCATCAGTGGGAGAAGAGGCCCTTGGACTTGAGGACGATAGATGCCCCAGTATAGGAGAATGCTAGGGATGGAGAACGGGAGTGGGTACTTGGGTAGGGGAGCACACTCATAAAGGCAGGAGGAGATGAGATGGGATAGAGGGTTTCTGAAGGAAAGACCTGGAAAGGGAAACACATGTGAAATGTAAATAAAGAAAATATCCAAAAATATTAAAGAAAATCTACATACTAAAAAAAATAATAATCAAAGTAAAACTTGCCATAAATTTGACAGGGAGCTTCTTGGGAGGGGCTTAAGGGTAAGGATTAGAAAGAAAGGACACAGAAGGCATTGGAAGAAAAGGGAAGGTAGAAAATGATGTAATTATATTTTAATTAAAATGTTAAAGGGCAAAAAAAGCAATAAATAAATATAAAATACAAGTTTAAAAAAAAAAAAGCCACAGCCAATGAACCTTTATACTAAGAAGAACCTCTTCTCATTCTCTACTGCCTATTAAACACTGTTTCACCCTCAATAATTGCACAAGCTGTTTCACTGAAAAAAAAAAATAAATGGAATTTAAAGTGTAAAGTATGAGGAACTAAATATCCCTTTAGCCAAGTCCCTTATTATATGAAGACAATCATAACTCCTAATATAGGGTAAACTTACCATACTCACAGAAAATTCATGATGGAGCCAAGTCTGTCACCAGGAGACCTTTCTGCTAGGCTTACCATTTATGTCATTTTAACACTGTTTAATGGATATTAAAGCCTCGACACCCTACACTATCCCTTACCACCACCATCACTACACTATGTTGCTTGCATCACAGCCACCATTACTACCACTAGCAACCTTCTCCACCACCACAACCACCATTAAGACATCTAATATCATATGAAGGTTAATCTTGGTTATGGACTTGAGTATATATAGAATCAATTAAACCCTAAGATGGTGGGTACTCCTGTGAGAAATATGCTGAATCTCATCATTTGAACCTGGAAAACCCACCCTAAATCTGGGCCACACCATCCCACATGCAGAGGGGAAACAGAAAGACCTTCCTTTTTGTCTGGCTTTCTTCACCATACCTGGAAAGTTTGGCTATTCTGTTGGTGCAGACTAATTAGAATGTAGACTGAAGAACATAGCACCAGATTGTTACTTATGGAGACAGATATCTAGCATTGTTCACTTAAAAGCATATTGGTTTTCAGCCCATCTGCAATGAGAAAGTCATTGAACTACTGAGAATGTACCATTAAATCATTCTAATAAATTCACTTTGTGTGATTGGGGGAGTAGGTCAATATATTAATATTGTCTTTAGAGAACCCTGTCTGATACACATCACCACCCTCACCACTGTTACTATTACCAGTAGAGAGAGATAATGTATCTATCCAGATGGTTTTATTCTGTGCTTTTTCTTGGAATTCCCAGGTATTCATTCAATTAATATCCCCACTAAGGAAGAACAAGACTATTTAAAACATTATCAGGAGATCCAACTGTTCCTCCTGCATTCAGTGACACCACTGATTTCCTACTCTCTTTGTATAACCCCATGAGTTGTCCGTCAATGAAATTATTACCTGTGTGTCTAGGTATTAATGAATGAATTCTAGCCATCACCTCAAGCCTCTGAAGACAGAGTCTGAAGCAAACACACAGGCCAGCCTACTAACAAGGATATAGCACAGTTAAGTTGGGGATTTTCACACAGAGCTTCTGCTGCAGGCTTCTTTACTTCAGTCTTCAGAAAGACAAAAGAAATTAGTAATATTTCAGTGACAATAGGATGAAAGACCAAAGAAGTTGCAAACAATAGTGCACCAAGAATCTGTAAAAAATAGCACTTCATTGAAGAGAGGCCTTCAGTTTTTACTTAGTGCACCCTGGGTATCTTTGGTGCCCAGTGCTAGAGAGAATCTAAACACCCTGTAGAATTAACAAGATTAACAATACAGTAGACATTGGATATTAGCCCTTTAATGGATGTAGGATTGGTAAAGATCTTTTCCCAATCAGTTGGTTGACATTTTGTCCTATTGACAGTGTTCTTCACAATTTTATGAGGCTCCATTTGTCTATTCTTGAACTTGGAGCATAGGCCATTGGTCTTCTGTTCAAGGATGTTTCTCCCGTGCCCATGTGTTCAAGAATTTCCTCCACTTTCACTTCTATTAGATTCAAAGTGTCTGAGTGTCTGGTTTTATGTGGAGGTCCTTGATCCACTTGGACTTGAGCTCTGTACAGGGAAGTAGGAATGGATCAATTTGCATTCTTCTACATGTTGACCACCAGTTGAACCAGCACCATTTGTTGAAAATGTTGTCTTTTTTTCCACTGGATGACTTTGACTCCAGAGAAGCAAACAATGCTATTAAAAAATGGGGAACAGAGCTAAACAGAATTCTCAACTGAGGAAACTCAAAGGACTGAGAAACACCTAAAGAAATGTTCAACATCCTTAGTCATCAAGGAAATGCAAATCAAGACAATTCTGAGATTCCACATCATACCAGTCAAAATGGCTAAGATAAAAATCTCAGGTGACAGAACAGGCTGGCAAGGAAGTGGAGAAAGAAGAACACTCCTCCATTGCTGGTCAGATTGCAAGCTGGTACAACCACTTTGGAAATCAGTTTGGCAGATCTTCAGAAAATTAGTCATAGTACTACCTGACGACCCAGCTATGCCACTCCTGGGCATATAGCCAGAAGATGCTCCAACATGTAATAAGGACACATGCTCCACTATGTTCATAGCAGTCATATTTATAACAGCCAGAAGCTGGAAATAACCCAGATATCCCTCAACACAGGAATGGATACAGAAAATGTGATACGTTTACACAATGGAATTACTGCTCAGCTATTAAAAACAATGACTTCATGAAATTCACAGGCAAATGAATGGAACTTGAAAATATCATCCTGAGTGAGGTAACTCAGTCACAAAAGAACAAAAGTGACATGTACTCACTAATAAGTAGATATTAGCCCAAAAGTTCAGAATACCCAAGATTCAAATCTCAGACCTAATCAATCCTAAGAAGAAGGAAAACCAAAATGAGGATGCTTTAGTGTTTCTTAAAAGGGTGAACAAAATACTCACAGGAGGAAATAGGGAGATAAAGTGTGGAGCAGAGACTCAACGAAAGGCCATTCAGAGACTGCCCTACCTGGGGATCATTTCATATACAGCCATCAACCCAGGATGTTATTGTGGATGCTGGGAAGTGTTTGCTGATAAAAGCATGATAAGCTGCCTCATGAGAGACTCTGGCAGTGCCTGAGAAATATACAGGTGAATGCTCATAACCAACCATTGGACTGAGCCTGGGTTTCAGGATGGAGAAGTTGGAGAAGGGACTGAAGGAGCTGAGGGTATTTGCAGCCCCATAGAGGGAGCAACAGTGTCAACTGCACAGACTCCTCGGAGTTCCCAGAAACGGGACCACCAAGCAAAGAATACACATTGAGGGATCAATTGTGCTGTCTGCATATTTGGGAGAGGAGGGATTTGCTAGACATCAGTGGGAGTAGAGACACTTGGGCCTGAGGGTGTTCAATACCCTCGTGTAGGGGAATGCCAGGGAGAGAAGATGGGAGTGGGAGAGTGGTTGGGGAGCATCCACATAGAGGCAAGGGGATAGAGGGTGTGATAAGGGGTTTCTGAAGAGGAGACCTGGAAAGGGGAAAACATTTGAAGTGTAAATAAAGTAAATATCCATCTCCCCCCTCCCCCCAAAAAAGAATAACCCAGGGAAGAAATGCTCATGCAGCATTCATTTCAAAAAATAAAAAATAAATAAAAAATACTGTGTACATCACTTGTGCTTACACCCCAATGTTTGTTAGTTAATTGTTCTGATATAAGAGTGTTTTGAATTTCTATTTCAGCTGTAGTTGGGGTCACATGAAAAGTTGGCATCTGAGTTGTCTGTGGGGTATACAGAAAGTACTGATCCCAAAAGAGACCGAAGCTTAACAGCTGCTTTAACTCAGGCTTGCCCAGTCAAAGGTGAGAAATTGTCTCATAGCCATGCCTTTCTCATTAGCTTAGCTGCAAGGATCTTTTTCCCTCTGGGACTAGAGTCCCTTACATCTGACAGAAACTCATTTGTTGAAGGATTGGTACTGTGAGGATCTGGAGAACATTTGAGATGCAGTGATTAATGGAAGGTAGTTAGGCAAAAGGGAGCTTGTCTTTAAGGAAAGTACTCCAACATTTTTCTTTCAATCCTTTGTTTGGTATCATTATAAGGTGTAACAGCTCTTCAGAGAGTTTATCTTTGTACTAATACTTTACTGTGCTGCTGCCTCAGAGCATGAGTTCAAATTTAGCATGTTAGGTACTGTGGGATCGTTCAGTTGCATAAGCATAAAGATATGAGTTTCAAACATCAGTGTACATTTAAAACCTGGCAATTGCAGCATACAGTTATACCATTTATGAGGCTGGTACTAGAAAGGAGACAAAGAGAGAGCCAGATATCTGGTGTGCATTATCTAGATATCTTTGCCAAATTAATACCCTCTATGTTCCTGCTCTATAGTACAATCTGTTTCAAATGAGTTTATTCTGTATATAGCAAACAAAAATGAATGATAAACAGCAAGTAGCAGAAGAAAACAATAGATAAATAGCAAAACATTGTCAAATCAAGACCTCACAACATCCAGCAGAGATGACTGGAGTAGTCTGATTTATAGTACAAGTAAAGGTAGCATCTTCCAATCATTCCTTATAACATCTAACAGAAGATGACTGGGAGAGATTATTAAAGAAGACAGCTAGAGTTTCCTATGGTGTCTGCTCTAAGTGTGAGCTAGTTCCAGAAAATCTGGCTTCTCTTACTCACTTTTGTACTATTGGAGAAACAAAAGTATCCTAGTTTGGGAATAGGTTATCTTCCAGTTGTCCTCAAGAACATGGGGATTTTAACATACTCTTAATAAACTCTGAAATCCTGTACAAATTTTATCAATATAATACATATAATTAACATATATACATATGTGCATATGCACTTACACATAAAAGTTGCAGACACACATGCACACACGCACATACACTTTAATCAGTCCATGGAAGTAAGTTGCAGAAAGAAAAACTGGAGACCTCTCCAACTGATGCAATTCTATAAAGACAAAGTATAGGAAAGAGTATAGGAAAGCCACATAAAAGGTTGGAGCCATGACCTGTAAGACAAAGAGCCACAGCCCTCTAGGCATCCATCAGCAAATCTGTCTGACCTTACTCCCACCTATGGCCACTCACTGTCTTGGAAGTAGTTCCATTTTTCCCTTTTATCTGCCTCTACCATCATTCTCATGTTCCTGTTGCTTTTGGAGGAATCAATGTCCAATATGTATATGTCAGAGGAACCTAAAAATCACAGTAGATACACGTTGGACATTGATACTCAGCTGCAACAATGCATTGAACAAAAGAAGCAGAATCACTCAACTCTGGACTAAAACCTCTATGGAAAGAAACTATCTCATTTTTTTTCTTTTCTTTTCCTGATTTTTAAAGAGACAGAAGGTTTAATGTAGCTCCAGTTCATTTCAGTGGGTGTAGGCCATCATGATGGAGAGAGCATGGTATAGGGACCAGCTCCTGTCCTTGATGATAGAAGGCTATTTGCTCACATCTCAACAGATGAAGAGGCAGAGAAATGGGAAGGCTGGTGGTCAGTGTTTATTATGTGAGGCATTTGTTATAGAGATGAAAAACTGAGTGACACAGGAGTCAGAGGCAGATCATGGAAATAAAACCCCATAGTCTGGGCTTCACTGGACCACCAGATCATGGACTTTTTGGATCAAGTTACTTCATTCATTTGAAACTCACTTTCCATTTGTGTTAAATGATATGGGTGGAGGCAATATTCATAGATACAAAGTCTCTCTTTCATGAAGAATTTACAAAGGAAGTTCTGTCTGTCAGAGAAGCAGAATCCACTCCAGTAGAATATGAGCAGGGTCTGTACCCAAGGATAAGTAAGTATTCTTGCTATGAAAAATCCATGGTGCAAATAAGGAGTAGTACAGAGAAACCAAGATAGTCCTTTATTTCTTTATTTTACGTGAACATACCATTTGGGAAACAAATACAAACAAACACACACACACACACACACACACACAAACAATTAAAAATAAAATAAGTCATAAAATATTTTAAAGAGATTTATGTTTATATTATTTTTTTATAAGACATACATGGGTATGTGGAGTTTGAGGCTCTGTAGTCATCTGCATAGCAGCAAATTTTTCTTTATTCTCCTAAGAGCTTCAACTGTATCCAAGGAGATCTGACCAGTGTGAGTTGTTGGATTTTTGATGCAGCTGTTCAGAATGAGATGAATACTATTCGAAAGTCTCTCTCTTGAACAGGGTTGATGTTGGCTCTTTTCTCCCAGGGGCACTGTACAAGGAAGAGAGGCCACATTGTCCTTACAAGATGCTAACTCCTACTTAAGTTCTATTTCTCCAATGTTTTGGGTGCTCGAGTAGAAATTTAAGCCTCCTTTGTAAAAACAAGACCAGGTATGCTCTAGAGCTGGAGCTTGTCCTACAAGAATTATTGTTTATAAGGTATCCTGCTGCAGAAATTTTTAATTCCAATCCTCCACATTTGACCATTTAGTTCCCAGATAAAAGACACACATACAACCTTTATATTAATAATGAGCCTTAATCAGCACAAGAGCTGGGCAGTTATCTACATTCTATATTATTAGAACATACATTTCTGTAGATACTCCTGAGTTATTTACTATGACTAGTCTGCCAATTGGCAATCCTTCAGGGACATCTTTTCATGATTGCTTGAATCCATGAAAGCTTCCCTTTCTCTTTATCTTCTTCTCAGCTTGATTCTCTGCCCAAGTCTGGACACAAGTCCAGGTACCCTATACTCTACCTATGTTTCTTCTGTCCAGCTATTGGCTGTCAGCAAATTTTGTTTTCTTCCAATTAGAAATAACTTGATGGCAAGATCACAAAATGTCACCTGATGATACATGCAGACTCTCTTGTTTCTTGGGTAACCAGGTCTTAGGGGCCTATACATTACAATACAACAACTAAAGACCAAACCTTAATAGCATCCAAAATATCACAGAATACAAAACACTTTTACTTTCCACCAAATATTTGGGTAATTGACAAAATATTAGAAAGTAAGATGCTAATATTAATTCCAGCCAGTTCAAAGAAGGGTTTATAAGATGCATTTATTTTTGCAGGATTGTAAACTGACAGCAGCGAGGGCAGCCTGTGAAAATAGTGTCTTCAGGAATTGACAGGACAACTGTACTCAGGAATTGACAGGACAACTGTACTCAGGTATTCTCTGCTACCGTGGTTGGTTGCACAAGATCTGCACCAAATCAAGTCAGTCAGCATTGAAGCACAAAGGTGGTAGCAGTTCAAAAGCATTAGCACCTGACTGAATCTGTGCCCAGGTGCTGATTTCTGTAAGGCTGTCGACCCTGGAAGGTTGGTTGTGCTCCAGTGGATAGCTACATATGCAGGAAGTTGTGGGTAGTATAAACTGGATTTGATGTGTTATTATAAGAATTAAAAAGGACAGTAAGTTGAGAAGCTACAGGGATGAGGGGGCATATCTGGGATGAGTTTCATGTAACTTTGTTAGAAATACATTGTGTGAGAGAAGCTTACCATTCCTGCCTGTACCTCCACTGTTCTGCTGCCTCTACTCCCCCTCCATCAAACTGTTGAGCCATACAACTAAGCTTCTCTTTCCCTACCCATATTCCCTGCTGGCTGAGCCCATTGGCTCATGCCAAGCTGCCCTGAGCAGACTGCTCTACCAGCGGGACCTCCACTCACCTACTCACACTCTCTTGACATCTCTTCTCCACCTCCATCAGACTCCTGAACCATAAAGACAAGCTTCTGTCTCCTCAGTCAACTTCCCAGGTCTCTGAGTTCTTTAGGCCAAATCTAGATCCCTTGAACAGCCTGCCATGCCAGGGGGACATCAATTCTCCTGCCACTTCTTTGCCCAACTTCTTCAGACCTGATGTTCCTGAACCATACAGAACTGCAGCTACAGAACCATATAGTCCAAGGATAGCCTATAGGGGCCTACCACATCAGGACCATCATGGTTCACATCCCTCCTAATACCTCTTGCAACATACATGGACCAAAAATATCAGATGGATAAAGGCTCCAAAAGAACACAATCAAAAGCCATTATAATACGACACCTTCAAAGCACAATAACCCCACTACAGCAAGCCATGGATATCCTGACACACCCAGAACACAAGAAAATCACCTGAAATCTAATCTCATAAAAATGATAGATGCCTTTATGGAGGAGATAAATGAATAATAAATCCCTTAAATAAATACAGAATAATACAATTAAACACATAGATGACTTTAAAGAGGGAACAAATCTATCACTAACAAGGTGAAGGAAATATATAAAACTGTGTAGGTCCTGAATGCCAAAATAGAAGCAATATAGAAAAAAAAAAATGAGGACATTGAGAGATGGGAAACCTAGGGATAAGAACAGGACAAGAGATGCAAGCATCAACAACAGAATACAGGAGATGGAAGAGAGAATCTCAGGCTTAGAAGATACAATAGTAGAAACTGATACATCAGTCAAAGGAAATATTAAAGCTAAAGATTCTTGACAGAAAAGATCTAGGAAATCTGCAGTACCATGAAAAGACATAACCTAAAAATAATAGGAATAGTTGAAAATGAAGAGTCTCAGCTCCAATGCCTTGAAAATATTCTTAACAAAATCATAGCAGAAAACATTCCCAACCTAAAGAAAGTGATGCCTGTAAACATAAAATAAGCCCTTAAGCAACAACAATTATATAGCAACAAGAATGCAAATCTCCTACCACATAATAATCAAAACACAAAATCTACAGAACAAAGAAACAATATTGAAAACAGCAAGACAAACAGAAAACATAGAAAAGCAGACCTATCAGAATTACACGTGACTTCTCAGCAAAGACTCTACCACCTAGAAAGGCCGGAACCTATATATTGTACACTCTAAAACACTATAGTTCCTAATCAAGATTACTATACCAAGAAAATCAAACAACATTGATGAAGAGAAAAGGATATTTCAAAACAAATTCAAACATTGTCTACCCACAAGTCCAGCCATACAAAAACTATCAGAAGATAGTATTCCAACACACTTAGGATAGCTACATTCAAGGAAACACAGGAAATAAGTAATTCCATATTAGTAAAAACAAGGAAAGCACACTCAAACACACACACACACACACACACACACACACACACACACACACAAAGACTACCAACATGAAATAACAATCATTGGTCATTAATATGTCTTAACATAAATTGACTGAATTACCCAATAAAAAGACACAGGCTAACCGAATGGATTTTAAAGCAGCATCCATCATTCTGCTGCATACAAGAAACACACTTCAGCAGTAAAGATAAATATTACCTCAGAGTAAAGGTCTGGAAAAATGTTTTCCATGAAATTGGACCCAGGTCAGGCAGTAGTAGCGCACACCTTTAATACCAGCACTTGGAAGGCAGAGGCTGGTGGATTTCTGAGTTTGAGGCCAGCCTGGTCTACAGAGTAAGTTCCAGGACAGCAAGGGCTTCACAGAGAAACCCTGTCTCCACCCCCTCCCCCCCAAAAAAAAGAAAAGAAAAAGAAAAAAGAACAAAAAGAAAGTGGACCCAGGAAGCAATTTGCAGTAGCCATCTTAATATCTAATAAAATAGACTTTCATCCAAAATTAATCAAAAGGAGCAGGAAAGGATATTTCATAGTCAGCAAAAGAAAAAAAATCTATAAATATGATATCCCAATTCTGAACATATATGCCTCAAACACAAGGGAAACCACATTTGTAAAAGAAATATTGCTTAATCTTAAATCACCCATCAAATCCCACACACTAATAGTGGGAGACATAAACACCCTACATTCACTAACCAGAAAAATTCTAAGCAAACAATGGAACTAGTAGACATTATGAATCAAATGGCCCTAAAAGCCATCTACAGAGTATTTCACACACACACATACCCCAATATAGCTTCTCAGCATCTCATGGATATTTCTTTAAAATTGACTGCATAGTAGGTCACAATGCGATCCAAATGGGGGAAACATTTGAAATGTAAATAAAGTATCAAAAAGTAAAATTTAATAAAAATTAAAAATTGAAATAACACCTTGTATCATATCAGACATGTATGTAAGAAAACTGGATGTCAACAACAGAAATACTCGAAAACTTCCACATTGATGGGTAATGAACAACTCCTTACTCAGTGATCCGTGGGTCAGTGAAGGAATAAAGAAAGAAAATAAATACTTTCTAGAGTTCAATGAAAACAAAGTCACAACATCCCCAAATTTATGGTACACAATGAAAAGAGTGCTAAGAAGAATTTCACAACTAAATGCCTCCATAAAGAAATTAGAAAGTTCTCATATCAGCAATTTTAAATAGTACCAGAAAGCTATAGAAGAAGGAGAGGAGGAGGAGGAGGAGGAGGAGGAGGAGGAGGAGGAGGAGGAGGAGGAAGAAGAAGAAGAAGATGACACACAAAAGGGTGCAGAAGGCAATATATAGTCAAAATCAGGGCTAAAATCAATCAGATATTACTAGAAAGAAAGAAAGTAATATAAAGAATCACTAAAACCAAAAAATTACTTTTGGAGAAAATGAACAAGATGGACAAAACCTTTACCAAACTAATCAAGAGAAAGAAAGAGTATTCAAAGAACCAAAATCAGTAATGAAAAAGAACATATAACAACTGACATTGAGGTAATTTAAAAAATCATTAGGTTTTACTTCAAAAATCTGTACTCCACAAAATTGAAAAGTTTTATTGAAATGGATGATGTTCTAGACAGGTACCACTTACCAAAGTGAAATCATTATCTGGTAAACTATGTGAACAGTCACATGACCCCTAAAGAAATAGACACAGTCGTTAAAAGTCTCCCAACCAAAAAAGCCTATGTCCAGATGGTTTGTTTTAGTACAGAATTCTACAAGATTCCAAAAAACTACTGTCCCTAATGTGGGTCAGTGGACTGTGGGAGGAAGCCTGGTCCGCTGCCGAACTAAATGCTTGAAGCCCCAGAAACCCTGAAGGGAGTGTAGGAGCTTTGTCTCCTACCAGTACCAGGCCCCTGTCATGTAGCCACAACCCCCCATAGATTTGTGGCCATCATTCACATAAGCGAAATGCCTCAAGCCCTTCCACATGTTCATGAGGTATCCCTAACATTTCAGACCAAGACAATAGAAAAATAGAGGTCACCTGTAGTCAACTAAGCTCAAGACAGACATCTCTATGCTAATGAGGTACCTAGAGGCCCTGAGGGTGTTGCCAATAAGATCCCTTCACAGAGACACCTCCCTGCAAAAAGGTATTTAATATCAGGACCACCTTGAGTAGTGGGTATTGTTTTACACATCCACTTTCTGCCTTGATAATAAATGCCTTAGAACCATGGACTATCTCTTTTCATTGAGATCTGTCATAAGTAGCAATTGAGAAGGCCCTTGCCATCAGAGCTACAGTTTAATTTCCTGTAGAAGGCCTCTTTCTGCTGTCAACCTCAACTGCCACAAAGCCAGTGCCCATCAAGCCAAGTAATCTCCCTGTGGGTCTAGCCAGTGCTCCCCCTTTTTCCCAGGACCTTAGCTAGACACAGATTGAGAGCCCGAGACTACATTCTCAGCTCCTCCTTGCCTTCTAGGGGAGCCTAGATATCTAAGAGCCAGAGAACCCTAAGACCCTGGCCACCTTGCAGGACTGGGGAACTTTCCAGTGTTGGGTAATACAGTCAAACTCCCCTAGTCCTGCCTCCCCAAGGTGCTGTACCCTGTGGTTGAGAGGACAAAAAATCCAGAAGCCCACATCCCAACACTCCTCAAAGCATTCTACAAAATAGAAACAAAAGGAACACTGACAAAATCATTCTATGAGACCACACTAATCCTGATACCTAAACAACACAAAGACACAAAAAGAAAGAAAAAATCAGGCTAATTACTTTTATGAAAACTGATACAAAAATAATAATAAAATACTCAAAAACCAAATCCAGGAACAAATCAAAGACATTGTCCACCAAGATCAAATAGGTTTCGTTTCAGAGATGCAGGGATGGTTCAATATACAAAATTCTATCAATGAAATACACCATATAAACAAACTGAAAGAAAAGAAATGGTTATCTCATTAGAAGCTTAAAATCTCCTTCATTTTAAAGGTGTTAGAGAAATCAGGGAAACATGGTATATACCTAAACATATTTGATGCAATATATAGCAAGCTAATACCCACCTTCAAACTAAATGGAGAGAAACTTAAAACATTTCCACTAAAATCTGGGACAAGATGAGGCTGTCAATTTCCTCCTCATCTATTCAATATAGTACTTGAAATTCTAGCCAGAGCAATAAGATAACCAAAGGATATCAAGGGGATACAAATTGGGCAGGAAAAAGTGAAAGTATTGTTATTTGCAGGTGATAGGGTAATATACATAAATGAACCCAATTCCTTCAGCTCATAAACTATTTCAGTAAAGTGGCTGGATTTAAAATTAACTCAAAGAAATCAGTAGCCCTCCTTTATCCAAATGGCATATAGGCTGAAAAAGAAATTAGAGAAACAATACCATTTATCACAAATAATATAAAATATCTTGATGTAATTCTAATAAGTTAAGTGAATGATCTGTATAACAAGGGTTTCAAGTCCCTGAAGTAAGAAATTGAAGAAGATATCAGAAAAAGGGAAGATCTCCCATGCGTATGGATTGTTAGAGTTAGCATAGTGAAAATGGCCATTTTTCCAAAAGCAATCTACAAATTCAACTCAATCTCATCAAAATTGCATCACATTTTTTCTAGACCTTGGAGGAATAATTCTCAATTTTATATGGAAAACAAAATAAACAAACGAACAAAACGGATAGACAAAACATTCCTGAACAATCAAAGAACTATCACCATCTCTGGCCTCAAACTGTACTACAGAGCAATAGTGATAAAATGTGGATGGTTTTGATCCAAAAACAGACACCTCAATAGATGGAATCAAATGCAAGATCCAGAAATAAATCCACACACCTATGGATACTCTATTTTTTATAAATAAGCTAAAGCCATACAAGGAAAAAAATGAAATCATCCTCATCAAATGGTGCTGGACTAACTGCCTATCTACACGTAAAAGAATGAAATTGCATCCATATTTACCATTTTGCACAAGGCTCAAGTCCAAGTGTATCAAAAACCCCAATGTAAAACCAGATATACTGAATCTAATAGAAAAGAAAGTGGGAAAGAGCATTGAACTCATTAGCAAAGGGGAAAATTTCCTGAACAGAATATCAATGACTCACACTCTAAAACCAACAATTGATAAATGGGACCTCATGAAACTGAAAAGCTTCTGTGCAGTAAAAACACTGTAAATAGGAGAAATTGGCAGCCTAGAAATTCAGATCACAAACCCTATTTCAGAGGGTGAATATCCAAACTTATAAAGAAATCAAGAACTTAGATACCAAAATAACTGAAATAACCCAATTAAGAAATGGGGTGCAGAACTAAACAGAGAAATTCTCAACAGAGGAATATTGAATACCTGAGAAGAACTTTAAGAAATGTTCAAAGTCCTTAGTCAGCAGGGAAATGCAGAACAAAACAGTCATGAAGTTCCATCTAATATCCATCAGAAAGGCACAGACCAAAAATTCAAGAGATAGCCCATGTTGGCAATGATGTGGAGCAAAGGGAACACTCCTCCATTGCTGGTGGCATTGCAAACCTTTACAACTACCATGAAAAGCAATTTAGCATTTTCTCAGAAAAGTGGGAATAGGACTACCTTACGACTCAACTCTACCACTCCTGGGCATATATCCAAAAGATGTTCCAACATCTCTCAGAGACACTTGCTCAACTATGATCATAGCAGCTTTATTCATAATAGTCAGAAAGTAGTAACAGCTTGTATGTTCCTCAACTGCAGAATGGATAGAGAAAATGTGGTATATCTACACAATAGAATACTATTCACCTATTAAAACCAAAGCTGTAATTAATTTTGCAGGGAAATTGATGGAATTTGTGAATATCATCTTGAGTGAGGTAATACAGTCCCAAATGACAGGCATGGTATGTACCCACTTACAAGTGGATATTACCTATAAAATATAGGTGCCATGTTACATTCAAGAGACCCAAAGAAGCTAATTAAGAAGGAAGACTGAAGCAAGGAAGATTGAGTCTCTATTAGAAGAGGGAATAAAATAGTCATAAGAGGCAGATAGAGGAAGGGACCTGGGAGGGAGGCAGATGATGGTGAATGTAACGTTCAGAGTAGGTATGGGGAAGAATGGAGAAATGGCCAGTTGACAATAAAAATTAAGGGGAATTTGCAACTGATGGGTGTCAAGAGGGGGTAGGCATCTCCTGAAGGAGACAGAGAGCTGGGCTAAGTGAGGTACCCAGTAATCAATGAGAGTGACTTGACTCAGTACATTGGGGATATGGAAACTTGCGTGGCCTCCTCGTGTAGGCATATAGGAACCCCAGTGGAGCAATAGAAACATCAACCCACTCATTAAATTTTCAACCCAAAATGTATCCTGTATACAAATAATTAGGAACAGGGGAGGAAGCAAAGACTGAGGGAATAGGAAACCAATAACCAGTTTAACTTGAGATTGCTCCCATGGGAAGGCACCAATCCCTAACTTTATTTGAATCCCCTGTATGCTTGTAGACAGGAGCATGTTGTCTTCTGAGAGGCACCATCCAGCAGCTGAGTCAGACAGATACAGACACCCATAGCGAAACAGTACATGGAACTTGAGGGCACTTTTTGAAAAAGAGGAGGAAGGATTATAGGCTTGAGGGGATAGGAACTTCACAGGTTGATCAACATAGTCAACTAAACTGGACCCTTGTGGCTCTCAGAATGTGAATCACAGACCAAAAAAAGTACATGGGCTGGACCTTGGCCTCCCTGATTATCTGTAGTAGATGTGAACCTTGGTCTTTATGTGGGTCCTGAAAAACTGAAATGGAGGCTATTCCAAAAGCTGTTGCCTGTAGGTAGAATACATTTTTCTAGCTAAGCTGCCTTTACAGGCTTCAATGGGAGTGGAGGCACTCAGTCTCTCTTGAAGTCTTGAAGTGCTAAGGTAGGTGGGATAACCAGGGGTGGAGCACCTGCTCAAAGAGGGTGGGAGAAGGATTAGGAGTAGGGGTAACCAGGAGGGCAGCAATGAGTGGGATGTAAAGTGAATAGGTTTAAAAAAAGCAATTAGTTTAATTTAAGAAAGAAATATATTGTGTTGAATTCTCAAAGAATTAATGAAGAATTTAGAGGTACTTGCAAAGATGAGAAGATATTGTAGTCCCTGAATCTAAAGTCAAAGGTAGTTGTGAACTGCTTGATATGGATGCTGAGAACCCATGTTCACTGCAAGGATAGAAAGTGCTTATAATTACTGATCCATCTCTCCAGACCCAAGAGAGAATCATTTTGTGTGATCATAGGGTGGGGTTGTCTGAGGAGGAACTGTGAATGCTTTGAAATATGAATGCTAAAAAAAATGACAAAGCTAGATGTTAGTGCTCAAATTATAAACAGAAAGTATCGATTTATGTACTCATTTATCACAGTGCTAATAATCTGAAGTAAGGCCTTCTAAGTGGTAGCCAAGTATTTAACACTAATCTGTATCCCCAAACAAAGCTTTCCAGTTCTCTCCTTTCCTACCATCTCTCATTTCACCTCAGTTTTCAGGTTAATAGAAAACATTTTTCCATTTATTTCATAATTGAGTTCACAGATATTTACAGTAGGTTCAGTAAACCGTCAAGAACTTCAGGGTATTCTAAACTCTTTAAATTGTATTTCAAATATATGCAAGTGAAAGATTTTCACTCGTTATTTGATTCCAAGATGTCAGCATAAGGACAAGTTATTCTTTAAATCATGTTTTTAATGTTAAATTTTCATAACAAAAGTCAATATGCTCAGTAGTTAAGATCTTAGCCTTTGGTGATGAAGATTCTTGAAATAAACACCGGTTAAGTAATTTCGTTGTGTTATAATGATTCACTCTTAGGTTTCTATAGCTGTAAGAAAGACCATGACCAAAAGCATCTTGTTGAAAAAAGAATTTATTTCAATTTATAGTTTGTTATTAGTCCACCAAAAAGACATCAGTATAGAAACTCAAGGCAAGAACCTGAAGATATTAGGTAGTACAGAAGCCATGGAAGAGTATAGTTTATTGGCATTCTCACTCTTGACATTCTGTCTGTTTTCTATGTCACCAAGTACCAACAGTCCAGAAGTAGTACCACTCACAAGGACTTGGCCATTCCCACGTCATTCAAAAATACAATAATAAAAATACAATAATAATGATAATAATAATAATAATAATAATAATAATAATGAACCATAATTTTGTTCCATGGGCCAATCGGATGGAGATATTTTTAAGTTGAGGTTTTCTCTTCCTAAGATTCTAGATCTGTGTCAATTTGATAAAAAGTGAGCCAGTGCAGATTCAAATTTTTCGTATATCTTGGATTCTATAAAGATGAAATAAAGGGCTGGATAAATGACTCGAAGATTAAGAGTGCATATTGCTCTTGCAGAGAACCAGAGTTCAGTTCCCAGCACCTATCTAGGATAGTTCACAATTTACAGGAGAGCTCCACCAAATTCAAATGCTTGTCTGGACTCTACTTACAGCATACTCATAGGCTTTGACTCTTCCTCATGGACACTCATATACACATCACTTAAAATAAAAAAAAAAATAAATTGTACTTCATGACTTTTTTTTTTAATGACACAATTTTGAGTAGGCAGGGAAGGGAGAATGAATCAAGGAGGCAGGGGTAGAGGGGAAAATAAGCCCAAAATGCATTGTGTTCAATTCTCAAATAACTAAGAAAAAATAAATTTAAATAATTTATATAGTAGTTTTCACTGAGCTTATATCAAAAATATTCAAAGAATGTTTACTTCTGTTAACATTACCTTTTGTTATTTTTATGTTGTTATTAAATTTTAAGTGTAGATGTTGAGGAAAGTTTACTTTTTGATATTTCTTGTATTTATTTTCCAAGATAGAATATTACTATCAAGCTCAGGCCACAAATTTTTGATCCACCTTCCAAAGCCTTCTGAGTTGTAGATTACAGGCATGAACTACCATACTTACCTCACCTACTCTCCCTGCTTAATGATAAAGGTCACCTCTGCTAAAACCCTTAGAGTTAATGAGGATATTCTTTTATTATTTTTTTTCATATATACTAACAGAATTTTGAGTCATGGTATTTGAATAAATTATTATTTTTCTCTAACTGGTCACAAATGTATATACTTATGTATACCAGACACATAACACATATTTTGAAAATATGTTAAAAAGATATTGATTTCTTTTAAATTGAAGTGTGTGTGTGTGTGTGTGTGTGTGTGTGTGTGTACATGTGGAGGAACAGGTGTGCTGTGGCATGCATATGAAAATCAGAAAGACAGCTTGCAGTTCTGCCTTTGCATAATGTGCATCCCTATGATGTTAGGACATCATGTGCCTATGATCTAACTCACAGCATCCTTTATACCCCATGTTAAGGACCATACACCAGGGCTTTCCATTATAATTATATTTTTCCTTAATAGATAAAGTTAACCTACTATTTGCTCACTAAATTGCAATGGTATATTTTCCACAAAAATGCATTTATTGAAATATGTCTTTGAATAGATAAATATTTGACAAGCCCTGAATGGATATTCAGTACTAATATTAAACAAAATACATACTTATTTCTTTAAAAAATAATCCTGAACATTTTGGTTGATGTTTTAAATTATTTTGTTGGGGTGATTTGGCTCTTTCCTTTTCTTGTTTAGTGATTTTATTATTGTCCTTTAATAAATATCTGATATACCTACAGGAATAAAATTATCAGTTTTAATAAATTTACTTTGTGTCTTAACCTCTGCTTAGGAGATAATCAAAATAAATTTTAGCGACAGTGAAAGAGAACATGCTCACTTTTTTAAAAAGCAAATAGCTGGTAGTGATAGCTCCATGCAACAGCTTGAGGCACATACTTATTGGAAGTTTGATTTATGATGTTTCTTTCCTATATCCTATCAGCTTCATCTTCCTGGAAGTAAAGGACCAGACTTTAGTCACACTCCATGTCTCTGAGACAAAACTATATTCTTCCACTTCCAAAGCTATTCCACTGTTAAAGAGGGGATTATTCAAAGAAAAATGTACACACATCGTTTCTCAGCTTTAATATATTCTTAATATTTTAAAACTTGATGATATATTAGTTGTTATCCTTATGGCATTTTCATTATATATGGTTGACTCCTCTACACTCTCTTCTCTGATTCCCCTTTTCTTTCCTGCCATCCATACTTAAATCTTTCAAACCTCAATATTATCTTTTCCATTTTGAAATCACATGTGTTCTCTTTCCCTACTGAGTCCTCTCCCTAAGGCTACATTTTCTTCTTCCATGGATCCCTTCACTGTATTCTTGGATCTACATATTAACTACAGCATAAATATGACAATAGAAAAACAAAAACCTTGAACAGTCAGAAGGAAGGTGCCTTCTGGTTTCCAAATGTGGCAGGACACCTGCCTGGGACACCATGGCTCCATAACAAAACAGCTCTGAGAGAAGGCTAGCCTACCAAGAGTGTGGAAAAGCTCTTAAGAGGGGGTAAAAGGACTAAAACTGCTCAGCTGGACTTGCCCGGAACCCTTGGGACACAGGGATTGAGGAACAGCCAGGAGGAATGAGCCTTCCAATTTCCATCTGTGGTGGGAGACCTCTGCCTGGGTCATCAGGGCTCCATAGACAAAAGCACTGGGAGAACCTGCACAGAGAGAACAACCTGGAATACGCAGGACACAGAGAATGAAGAATGGGCTTCTGGTTTCTTTCGGTGTCTGGAGACCAGATCCTGTGACAAAGGGCTCCATACTCAAGTAGTGCCAGGAGAGAAGTCATATACCAGGAGTGATGACACACCTTCAAGCACAGGCAAGACTTTCACTTCTTTTCAAATTCACTGGACCAAGAAGGACCCTTGCAGAGCCATCAGGACACAAGGAACAAGGGACAGCTAGGGATTATATCTGTCTTGTTTCTGTCTGTACCCTAGAGCTGACACTGCACCACAGCTCTCCAAACCCAAATTCCTCTGAAAGAGAACGGGTCTCCAAGGAGTTTGACATCTAGGCTTGTAGGAAAGAAAAACCACAGTCAAAGAGTGTAAGACCAGCTAACTCCAGAGATAACCAGATGGCGAAATGCAAGGGCAGGGACACAAGGAACAGAAACCAAGGCTACATGGCACCATCAGAACCCAGCTCTCCCACCACAAAAAAGCCCTGGATACTGCAACACACCAGAAAAGCAAGACTCAGACTTAAAATAACATATCAAGGGGATGATAGAAGATTTTAAGAAGGAAATAAATAACTCCCTTAAAAAATACCAGAAAACACAGGTAAACAACTAGAAGCACTTAAAGAGGACATGTAAAAATCCCTTAAAGAATTACAAGAAAACACAATCAAACAGACGAAGGAAATGAACAAAACCATCTAGGAACTAAAAACAGAAATAGAAACAATAAAGAAATCAAAAAGGGAGACAACCTTTGAGTTAGAAAAGCTAGAAAAGAAATCAGGAGTCATAGATACAAGCATCACCAACAGAATACAAGAGATGGAAGAGAGAATCTCAGGGGCAGAAGTTACCATAGAAAACATTGACACAATCTTCAAAGGAAATACAAAATGCAAAAAGCTCTTAACCCAAAACATCCAGGATATCCAGGATACAATGAGAAGACAAAACCTGAGGATAATAGGTATAGAAGATAGTTAAGATTTCCAAATTAAAGGACCAGTAACTATCTTCAACAAAATTATAGAAGAAAACTTCTCTAACCTAAACAAAGAGATGAACATAAACATACAAGAAGCCTACAGAACTCCAAACAGAGTGGACGAGAAAAGAAATTCCTCTGGTGGCATTGCAGTCAAAACATCAAATACACAAAATAAGGAAAGAACATTAAAAGCAGTAAGGGAAAAAGGGCAAGTAACATATAAAGGCAGACCTATTAGAAATATATCAGACTTCTCACCAGAGACTATGAAAGCTAGAAGATCCTGGGCAGATCTCATACAGACTCTAAGAGAAGACAAATGCCAGCCCAGGCTGCTATACCCAGCAAAACTCTCAATAGACATAGATGGTGAAAACAAAATATTCCATAACAAATCCAAATTTGCAAAATATGTTTCCACAAACCCAGCCCTTCGAAGAGTAATACATGGAAAATGTAAACTCACAGAGGGAAACTACAGCCAAGGAAAAGCAAAACAGTAATCTTTCAAGAAATTCAAATCTTCCAACAAACTCAAAAGAAGATAGCCACAGAAACAAAAACAACATCGAAAATAACTGGAAGCAGTGATCATTATTCTTTAATATTTCTTAACATCAATGGTCTCAATTTTCTAATAAAAAGACATAGACTGACGGACTAGATCCATAAACAATACCCAGCATTTTGCAGCATCCAGGAAATGCACCTTTGTGTTAAAGACAAACACTACATCAGAGTAAACGGCTGGAAAACAATTTTCCAGACAAATGACCCCAAGAAGCAGGCTGGAGTAGCTATTCTAATATCATATAAAATTGAAATTCAACCAAAGTCATCAAAAAACATAAGGAAGGACACTTCATACTCATCAAAGCAACGTTCTGACAAGAAGAACTCTCAATTCTGAGCATCTATGCCCCAAATTCCAGGGATCCTACATTCATAAAAGAAACTTTAATATAAAGCTTAATGTGGACATTGTAAGTCACACAATAATAGTATGAGTCTTCAACACCCCAATATCATCAATAGACAAATCTTGGAAACACAAACTAAACAAAGACACAGTGAAACTAACAGAAGTTATGGACCAAATGTATTTAACAGATATCTATAAAACATTTCATCCTAAATCAAAAGAATATGCCTGGTTCTCACCACCTCATGGTACCTTCTTCAAAATTGATCATATAATTGGTCACAAAACAAACTTCAACAGATATAAGAATATTGAAATAACCACATGCCTTCTACCAGATGACTACGAAAAAAGGCTCATCTTCAATGGCAACAACAACAACAACAGAAAGCCCACACGCACATGGATGCTGAACAACACTCTACTCAATCATAACTTAATCAAGGAAAAAATAAAGAAAGAAATTAAAGATTTCCTAGAATTTAATGAAAATGAAAGTAAAACATACCCAAATCTATGGGACATAATGAAAGCAGTGTTGAAGAGGAAAACACATAGCTCTGAATGCCTCAAAAAAGAAACTGGAGAGAGCACAAACTAGCAGCTTAACAGCACACCAGAAAGCTCTAGAACAAAAAGAAGCTAATACAGGCAAGAGGGGTAGAAGGCAAGAAATAATAAACATAAGAGGTGAAAGCAACCAAGAAGAAACTAAAAGAACTATACGAAGAATCAACAAAACCAGGAGCTCGTTCTTTGAAAAAAATCAACAAAATAGATAAACCCTTGGCAAGACTAAACAGAGGGCACAGAGACATTAACAAAATTAACAAAATTAGAAATTAAAAGGGAGATATAAAAACAGATTCTGGAGAAATTAAAAAATAATCATCAGATCCTACTTCAAAAGCCTATACTAAACAAAATTGGAAAATCTGGATGAAATGGACAAGTTTCTAGACATATACCAAATACCAATTTAAGTCAGGATCAGATAAACCATCTAAGCAGTCCTAAATCTCCTAAAGAAATAGAAGCAGTTATTAAAAGTCTCCGAACCAAAAATAAGCCCAGGACCAGATGGGATTAGTGCAGAATTCTATCAGACCTACAAAAAAGACCTATTATCAATACTCTACAATCTAGTCCACAAAATCGAAATAAAAGGAACACTTCCTAATTCATTCTATGAGGCCATAGTTACACTGATACCAAAATATCACAAAATCCCAACAATAAAAGAAAACTTCAGACCAATTCCTCTTATGAATATTGATGCAAAAATACTCAATAAAATTCTCACAAACAGAATATAAGAACACATCAAAATGATCATTCACCATGATCAAGTAGGCTTAATCCCAGTGAGGCAGCATGGTTCAATACCCTGAAATCCATCAATGTAATCCACTACATTAACAAACTTGAAAAAACAAAACAAAACAAAAAAAAAAACACACATGGTCATTTTATTAGATGCTGAAAAATCATTTGACAAAATTCATCATCTCTTCATGATAAAAGTCTTTGAAAGATAAGGAATTCAAGGAGCATACCTAAACATAGTAAAAGCAACATACAGTAAAACAGTGGCCATCCTCAACTAAATGGAGAGACACATGAAGCTATCCCACTAAAATCAGGGACTAGGCAAGGCTGCCCTCTCTCTCCCTATCTATACAGTATAGTACTTGAAGTTCTAGCTAAAGCAATCAGACAACAAAAGGAGGTCAAAGAAATACAATTTGGAAAGGAAGAAATCAAATATCACTATTTGCTGATGATATGATGGTATACATAAGTGACCCGAAAAACTCCACCAGAGATCTCCTACAGCTGATAAAAACATTCAGCAAAGTGGCTGGATACAAAATTAACTCAAGCAAATCAGTAGTCTTCCTATACTTGAAGGATGAACATACTGAGAACGAAATTAGGGAAATGACACCCTTCACGATTGTCACAAACAATATAAAATATCTTGTGGGTACTCTAACCAAATAAGTGAAAGATCTGCATAACAAGAACTTCAAATATCTGAAGAAATAAATCAAAGAAGACACCAGAAGATGGAAAGGTGTTCCATGCTCATGGATTGGCAGGATTAATATAGTTCAAATGACCATCCTGCCGAAAGCAATCTAAAGATTCAATGCAATCCCCATCAATTCCAACTCAATTCTTCATAGACTTAGAAAGAGCAATTCTCAAGTTCATAGGGAATAACAAAAAAACCAGGATAGCATAAACTATTCTCAACAATAAAAGGACTTATGGGGGAATTAGCCTCCCTTACCTCAATCTGTACTACAGAGCAGTAGTGATAAAAACTGCATGGTATTGGTACAGTGACAGATAGGTAGATCAATGAAATAGAATTGAAGACCCTGAAATGAACCCACACACTTATGATCACTTGATCTTTGACAAAGGGACTAAAAAAATCCAGTGGAAAAAAAGACAGCATTTTCAACAAATTTTGCTGGTTCTACTGGCTGTCTACATGATCCATTCCTATCTCCCTGTACAAAGCTCAAGTCCAAACGGATCAAGGACCTCCACATTAAACCAGACACACTGAATCTAATAGAAGTAAAGTGAGAAAAGTCTGGAACACATGGGCACAGGGAAAAAGTTCCTGAACAGATAACCAATGGCTTGTGTTCTGAGATCAAGAATCGACAGATGGCACCTCATAAAATTACAAAGCTTCTGCAAGGCAAAGGACACTGTAAATAGGACAGAACGGAAACCTACAGATTGGGGAAAGATTTTTACCAGTTCTACGTCCGATAGAGTGGCTAATATCTAAGGTATACAAAGAACTCAAGAAGCTAGACTCCGGAGATCCAAATAACCCTATCAAAAAATGGGGAAGAGATGTAAACAGAGAATTCTCAACTGAGGAAACTCAGATTGCCAAGAAGCACCTAAAGAAACGTTCAACATCATTAGTCATCAATGAAATGCAATAAAAACAACCCTAAGATTTCACCTCACACCAGGCAGAATGACAAGGATCAAAAACTCAGGTGACAGCAGATGTTGGTGAGGATGTGGAGAAAGAGGAACATTCCTCCATTGCTGGTAGGAATGCAAGCTTATACAAACTCTCTGAAAATCAGTTTGGTGGACCCTCAGAAAAATGAGCATAATACTACCTGAGGACCCTGCTAGTCCACTCCTGGGCATATAACCAGAAGATGCTCCAATATGCAATAAAGGCACATGTTCCACTATGTTCATAGCTGCCATATTTTTAATAGCCAGTAACTGGAAACAACCCAGATGTCCTTCAACAGAGGAATGAATACACAAAATGTGATAAATTTACACAATGGAATACTACTCAGCTATTAAAAACAATGACTTCATGAAATTTTCAGGAAAATGGATGGAACTTGAAAATATCGTCCTGAGCAAGTTAATGCAGTCATAAGAGAATGAACACGGTATGTACTCACTATGAAGGTGTTACTAGCCCAAAAGTTTGAAATACCCAAGAGTCAATTCACAGCAACCATAGAGCTGAATTTGAGGCCCCAGATGGAGGACTTAGAGAAGTGACTGAAGGAGCTGAGGGAGTTTGCATCCTCAGGGAAGCAGCAACAGTGGTAACTGGCCTGACCCCCCAGATGCTCCTGGAGACTGATCCATAAACCAAAGAATACACATGGAAGGTCCCAAGATGCTAGCCACATATGCGGCAAAGGAAGGTCTTGTTAGCCATCACGGGGAGGAGAGGCGTTTGGGCTGAGAGTGTTAGAACACCCCATAGAGGAGAATGCCAAGGAGGGAAGACTAGATTGTGTGGGAGGTGGGTGGGAGAATACCCCCATAGTGGCAGGGGGAGGAGAGGAGGAAATGGGGGTGTTCCAAACAGGAGATCTGGAAAGGAGAAAACATTTGAAATGTAAATAAAGTATGAAAAATGAAATCAATCAATTAATTTTTATTATTAATAAATAAAACTACTTGATATAAAAAATTAAAAATAGAAAAATAAAATGGCCATCCTGCTGAAAGCAATCTACAGATTCAATGCATCCTCATCAAAATTCCAAATCAATTCTTCATTGACTTAGAAAGAGCAGTTCTCAAATTCATAGGGAATAACAAAAAAACCAGGATAGCAAAAACTATCCTCAACAATAAAAGGACTATGGGGGAATCAGCCTCCCTTACCTCAAGCTGTACTACAGAGCAGTAGTGATAAAAACTGCATGGTATTGGTTCAGTGACAGGCAGGTAGATCAATGGAATAGAATTGAAGACCCAGAAATGAACCCAAACACTTATGGTCGTTTGATCTTTGACAAAGGAGCTGAAACCATACAATGTAAAAAGACAACATCTTCAACAAATTGTGCTGGTTCAACTTGCGATCTACATGTAGAAGTCTGAGAATTAATCCATTCCTATCTCCCCGTACAAAGCTCAAGTTCAAGTGAATCAATGACCTCCACATAAAACCAGATACACTGAATCTAATAGAAGAGAAAGTGGGGAAAATTCTCAAACACATGGGCACAGGGGAAATTTTCCTGAAATGAACACCAATGGTTTGTTCTCTAAGATCAAGAATCAACAAATGGGACCTCATAAAATTACAAAGCTTCTGTAAGGCAAAGGACACTGTAAATAGGATAAAACAGCAACCTACAGATTGGGAAGAGATCTTTACCAATCCTCTGTCAGATAGAGGCTAATATCCAATGTATACAAAGAACTCAAGAAGCTAGACTCCAGTGATCCAAATAGCCCTATCAAAAAATGTCGAACAGAGCTAAACAGAGAATTCTTAACTGAGGAAACTTGAATGGCTGAGAAGCACCTAAAGAAATGTTCAATATCCTTACACATCAGGGAAATGCAAATCAACCCTGAGATTTCACCTTACACCAGTCAAAATGTCTACGATCAAAAACTCAGGTGATAGCAGATGTTGGTGAGGATGTGGAGAAAGAGGAACACTCCTTCACTGATGTCGGGAATGCAAGCTGATACAACCACTCTGTAAATCAGTTTGGCGGACCCTCAGAAAACGAACATAATACTTCCTGAGGACCCAGCTAGTCTACTCCTAGGAATATAACCAGAAGATGCTGCAGCATGTAATAAAGACACATGCTCCTTTACATTCATAGCAGCCATTTTTATAATAGCCAGGAACTGGAATAAACCTAGATGTCCCTCAACAGAAGACATTTATACAATGGAATACCAATCAGCTATAAAAAACAATGACTTAATGAAATTCTTAGGCAAATGGATTTATTTTGAAAATATCATCCCGATTGAGGTATCGCAGTCACAAAAGAATGAACATGGTATGTACTTAGTAATAAGTGGTTATTAGTTCAAACGTTCCGAATACCCAAGAGTCACCTCACAGCAACCATTGGGCTGAGCATGATTTCTAAGATGGAGGAGTCGGAGAAGGGACTGAAGGAGCTGAGTGAGTGGGCAGCCACATGTATGGAGCAACATTGTCAACAGGCCTGACCCCTCGATGCTTCTGGAGACTGGATCATCAACCAAAGAATACACATGGAGGGACCCGTGGTGCTGCCCACATATGCGCCAGAGGATCATCTTGTTGGCCAGCCGAGAGAAGAATGGCCCTTGGGCAGGAGGGTTTCAGATGCCCCAATAGGAGAATGCCAAGGAGGGAAAATGAGAGTGGGTGGGTGTGTGGATGTGTTAATACTCCATAGAGGCAAGGGGAGGGGAAGGAATAGGAATTTTCTAAAGGGGAGATGTTGAAAGGCAGAAACTTTTGAAATATAAATAAAGTATCAAAAAGAAAAGAAAAAAGAAAAACTAAAACCTTGTTTCCTCATAGGAGAGAGAACACTTGGTGTTTTCCTGAGTCTGGCTCACAGTTCCATTCATTTTTCTAAAATTTTCATAAGTATACTTTTATAACTATATTTCTACCTTATATATTACCATGTATTTATTTTCCTGTTGATGGACATCCAGACAAGTTAAATTATCTTGCTATTGTAAATATAATATCATTGTTGAACAAGTATCTTTACGGCAGTATATAGATTTCTTAGGGTGTATGCCCAGAAGTGGTGTAGGAAACTCTTTAATCCTTTCATTTATACACCCATACTGCCCTTCTCCAAAAAAAGGATTTGGAATTAACTCTTGCTTCTTCTCAGCAAAAGCTTGTTTTTAAGCTTTAACTCTCATCTTGACACAACCTAGAGAGAAACTGCCTAGGAAGATTGGTGTGTGGGCATGTCTTGTAAATTGATGTAGGAGAGCACTATTATGAGATACACTATCTCTAGACACAGGCTACTGATTGTTTAAGAGTGTTAGCTGAATATAATGCACTCTGAGTTAGCTAGAATGTGGCAAGACACATAGTTCCTGCTCTGTATCCTTGATTATAAAATGAGTTGTTGGTTGGAGGCAATGCTATGTGAAATTGCAAGCAGGCTTGTCTTCCAATTTCTGTCCTGACTTTCCTCAATGATGTATAATGACCAAGTATCTTTTCCTATGCCAGCATACACTTTGTCATATACACTATTAAGACACTATTACTGTAAATTTTGAGCCTTTAATTGTAAAACCAACCAGACAGGGCTGACAGAGGTAACTGGTCTCTTGGATTGTTCAATGATGTGAAGAATATTTTGTCACCTCTTCTGTCCTCTTCTAAAGGTATGCTATCTACCAGTCTTGCTTGATTGGTGGAGGCAATGTTCTAGGAAGTAACAGTTCTGACATTTGTAGAGAAGAAAAAGAGGACATGGACTATGCCAGGCACCAATGCACACACACATACACACACACAGAAACACACACACACACACACACAAATATATTCACATATACAACTTACTGAATTCTCTGAGGCATCATCACCCTAGAATTTATGAATAGTGAAAAAAACTGAACTTTTCAGTTTAATGCAGGTATTCCACCAACATATTTCTAAGACAATGATGTTCCTAGCTTGCCCATTTTTTGGACAAAAGAAGGTTGTACTTATTCATTTTGTCTTATATCAAGACCAATATTTTTCTTAGTTGTTCAAAATTTTATTTAAAAAGGTTGTTTTTTAGGGGGTAGTATATGCAAAATGTAAGTAATCTATAAGGCCTCATCCAAGATGTATGAACAATGATTTTTAAAATTTATTTATTAGGGGGATATGCATGTCTTGTCACACATACAGAAGTCAAAGGACACCTTACTTGATTCAGTTCTCCTTTACTACATAGTTCCAGAGATCAAACACAATTCATCAGTCTTGGCTGCAGGTACCTTATCCATAAAGCCATCTCCCCATTATCCTGACAAGTAATTTTTAAAAAGGAACATTTTTAGAAAACATTCCTCAGCCATGAATATCATACATTCACCAAGAATAATTATGTATTATTATCTAACCTAGATATTAAATATTATACATAATAGCTAAATGCTGATCTTGAAGATGTTCACAGTATGCTAGAACAAATTAAAGAGTAGCTATCACAGAAAGAATTTGAAGTATGAAACTTCCACAAGGAATAAGTAACCACATTGGAAGATGTGAAAATAAGACTTCATTTGTGGTTTGATTTGTAGACAACCTGAAACAATATTTAAGGTGGAAAATCTAATATGATCAAAGATATGAAGGCTACATAATATACAAGATGGACAACAAAGCATACAGTGAATTTGCTTGTCAGTTGCTGGTAAGAAGAATAAGAGTTTAATTATAACCTACAACATCTAATGTCCTACATGTATACCCAAAAGCCTTTTGTGCAGAGATAATTTCATTATATCCTTAACAGCAAAGATATGAATGTTAGTGTTTCTCCTTTTCTGAGAATATATCTAAAAGCAGAGAGTTTGATTTGTTGCATAGCTGATTTGCTTCCAAATCTACATTATAGATAGTTAGATAGATAAATAGATAAATAATAAATGTAGACATAAATAACAGATTAGATAGATAAATGGAAAAGAGATTGATAGATACATAGACATATAGAGATAGATGATAGATAGACAGATATACAAATGTTGATGGTTTTAGAGCAATAAAGAACATATTGCTGGGTTAATTCTTATAGGATTGAGTTCTCAATGGACAACAAAAGTTGGCTATTACGCCCTAGTTTTCCATCAACAATGATTACATTAGAAGATACTATAAACACACAACAGAACAAAAACAAGCTAAATAATTAGGTTTATTTGGAAACTAAGACAAGAGGTTATGAAATGGTATGTATCATGGAACAATGCTCAGAAGCACAGCCCACAAAGCTGAAAAACTGCAAAACAGTGGTCTTTATAAGGCATTATGGGAAATAAAAAAAAATTATGAGGCCATTTGTGTCAATTTGCCTTAAGAAAAGAGATTTATGAACTACTCCAGACTTGCTCTTACAGAATTTAGTATCACGCTATGGAAAAGTCAGAATTAGAGAGACACAGAAATGGCATTTGCAGCTCAATCCTTAAAGCCATTTTGTCAATTATAGAGGTAGATAGCTCCCACTTTATAGGTTTCTATAGAAACATAGCCGTTGTAAGTAAATTTAGGATTTCCAAATTGGATTCTAACTTTCAGTTAATAAACTTTCATGCTATTTTGTAGTGAAAAATACATAGTATTAGCTTATTATTTTACAAAATAATTCTCTCTCTCTCTCTCTCTCTCTCTCTCTCTCTCTTTTGGAGAAAAAAATTCAAAAACAATGAGGTTGGAGCCAAGAAGCAAAAACAATTACAGTTTAATGAATTTCTATTGAATGTCAGTCACTAATTTCCTATATTTATTGTTTAATCTTGAGAATAATCCTGTAGGGGTCATTACAATTTCCATTCTAGTTTACATTTGAAATAATGTAATTTTCTCCAAATAAACTGATTTATGTAGAATGAAAATGTGATTTAAATTTTTATTACATTTTTGAATGTGTGCATGTGAATGTGTGCATGTGGATTTGAGTGTGTCTTGAGGTGCATATGGAGGTGAGAGGACAAGTTATAGGAAATAAATCTGTCCTACCATGTGGGGACTAGGAAACTCAACACATTAGGCTGGGTGGTATGACATTTATATGTTAAACCTTCTTGTTCCTAGAAGATGCAGCATTATTTCTACTGCCTGTAATGTTACGTTTCAACTTCAGTGCTATCACACTGTAATTAAATTTTTATGCATAGAGTAGACTGTACTCATGTGTAAAGGGTCTGAGATGAGGAACTGGGATTATAGACAAGAGAAAACCCAATGTCCCCATGGAGCTTGTTTGCCAGAGATTATCCCCTGATAAAATTTTGGTCCTAGACCAACAAAAGGAGGACCTCATAGCCAAAAAGCTTTGAAGCTAGAAATTTGAAAATAAAATATGTCAACGTCTTTTAAATACCAGAGGTCAAAATCAGGAAAGCCAACTTTTGTCTCAAAGACAGAGAATAGATTTATGTCATAAATAAAGAAGAAATATGGTCATAAATTATAATATTGAAATAACTTTTAAAATACTAGCACATCTATTGCAAGGCTATGCAATAAATTAATAAACTAGGGAAGTGAATAAAATAAGAAAAAATAAAATGACAAAGAAATATTAGAAATGAAAAATAATATATGAGAAATTCATTAAATAAGATTGTATGGAGCTGAAGAAAATCCATTCAGTTTACAATGATGTAAAAAGAAAACTATCAAAAATGAAACATGTTTCTGGGGGATATTGTTTATTTGGGAAAGTGTTGGCAACACATGCATGATAACATCTGTTGAATTCTGAGAACCCAAATGAAAATCTTTGAATGGTGGGGCTAGGGAGATAGAGTCAGGCTCAGTGGCTAGGCTAGTATAGATGGATTCTAGGTGAGTGAAAGACTTTGTTTCAAACTGAAACTAGGGAGCTAGTTAGATGTCTCATTGAGAAAATTATTGCCATTTAATTTGATATGGAGGACCCACATTGTAGAAAGAAAGGACTTTTACAAGTTACCCTCTGACCTCCACACATATACAATGGCCCATATAGCTCTTGACACACACAATAAATCCAACTATAAAATTATATATATAATGTTAAACATAGTTTAAAGAAATAAAGGTGGGAGACATCCAGAGAAACAATATAAGACCATATCTCTAATAACATACATACATCTCTTTGTAACAGCACACACACACACACACACACACACACACACGAGAGAGAGAGATAGATAGATAGAGAGAGAGACTGAGAGACTGATACAGAGAGATGGCGGGATGATATAAACAGTATACCACGGAGCTGTGCTACATCACTAGCCTTGCTGCATAAGAGTTCCTTGGTTTGTCATATCATTCCAATCAACACATCCTAAGATGAAAATGCCATTTGTCAAAACAACATTTTATCCACATTAGCAAAATAGTGTCCTACGTATTTTTTGTATCACATTTCCCTAATTGATTTTATTGATGTCTGAGAGCTGTGCCTGGATGATGATGTGTTGGGCATCATGAGACCAAGAGCTGGGCTGGGAAGGTCCTGAGGGAATACAGATATTTGTCCCCTACGAAGTATCTCTTCTTTTCTCAGCATGGTAAATGTGAAGAAAATAACTTGAACTGTCACAAGCCAGGAGTTTTCTTTATGAGTTTCAAAAGGAGAGAATAACAGAGAAGAAGACTGGAAAATTACTAAGACCTCCCTGATACACAAAATGTGAGAGTGGGGAGACCCTACCTTTGGCTTCCCTACAGCAACACTGAGTAATAAGCACAGCTGTCAGAACTAACTGTCAGAACTTGAGAGAAATGACAGAAAGGTTACATTGACCAAAGTTTGGAGGAAGAAAAAGATATTCCAAAATGGCTGGAAGGGAAATATATAGGTAACAGAAGGGATTATGCAGGTGGCTGTGAATTTGGGATGTGCAGATGGAAGAAGTTAGAGGCTGGGGGGCAGGAGTTATGGAGATGCAGAGTTTGTATATGATGTTCTCAAAAGTATTAAATTAAAACATATCCTATTGATTTGAGTGGCCTGTGATGCCACTAGAGCCCATTCTGATATCCAGATCCAGGACAATTCTGAGGATCATGTCTGGGTCTGTGGCCCTACTGTAGGTAAAGTCTGTGTTGATGTGCATGCATGTGCTACCACCAAAGGCCATGCATGTCTGTTGTCTGTGCTGCAGCCTTAGGCTATGTTGATGTCTATAGGCCATAGTGCTGCTAGAAGATACAACTATGTGAGTAGCCTATGCTCCCACCTGAGTCCATGGTTGTTAGCCCAGTCAGCAAAATCCTGAAAAAAATCACAGCAAGCCACATGTTTCATGTGGGAGGTTTTACTGGCACACTAGCCTTCTGGGAGGGGTGAGAGAAGGAGGAAGAGGGAGAGGAGGAAGATGGGGAGGAGGAAGAAGAGGAGGTTGAGGAGGATGGGGAGGAGAAGGAAGAGAGTTAGAGGAAGAAGAGGAAGGGGAAGGGGGGGAGGAAGTATGGGAAGGAGACTCTTATATGGGCCTTGATGCTAGTGATGTGATGCCTGAACAAAGGAAGGCACTACAGGTGCTGTGGCAAAGGACTCAGAAGCAGCGCTATAGGCTAAAGATGATGTGTCTTGTTGCTGGGTCTGGAGGTTGGCTGTAAAGACTCTGCTAGCTGTTCACGGATGCACCTGATGCTAACAATGGTGATGCCTGTGTTTGTCTTGGGGGCTGTGTATGAATACAAGGTCGTACTGCATCCAGTAGTTATGTTTGTGCTGTCTATTGTCACCAGAAATCATGAGAATGCCTACAGTATGTGCTCCTGCTGACTTTTACTGTTATACTAACACTTGCGAACTGATATTTGCAAAAGGGGACATGGAAGATTTCTGTGAATCCTCCACCTCCAAAAGTAGCAGAAGCCATTGAAAAGTGATCTTTTAAAAGTGTGATAAAATGCTGAAATGTAGCTCTCCACAATTGGTGGCTTCTGGTGGAAATCTGGGAGGGCTCAGTTCTACTCAATGAGGAAACCAATTAAAGTTTACCTCAGTGAATACATAGATACCACATATTTGACTTGTTTTCTCTTTAATTTTAACTTTTGTTTTACTTTATGTTTTTTAGAGGGAGTTCACAAGTGTGAGGGGCAGATACGGAAGTGCTAGGAAATGTCTGTGATGGGGTACATGATGTGAAATTTCCAAAGAATCAAAACAACTGTATATTGAAAAAAATTAGGATGGTGGCTAAGGATACAGCTCAGTGCACAAGAGTGCTTCATGAGGATTCGAGGAACTAAATTTGAATTGGCAATACCTACAAAAAACATTCCAGACAGGACAATGTGTATCTCTTATCTTAGGTACTGAGTCCACTCGCTGTGGCTTCTACATGCCCATTCCTGGATGTATGTACTAGGATACTCATACTGAGACTTGCACACTGTGAATGAAGACAGGTCAAAAAATTTTTGAAAACATTCATTATGCTGACTAAATAATTTTCAGGATGTCTGAGACATACCTACTTATGTGGTGAGAATGGTTACTGGTGGTAACATAATTCTTGGACATCATTTCTTTAAATGAAATAGCTGTCTCAGATTATTATGCTGCTTCTTTTATTAATAAAATCAGAGAGTTAAGATAGAAAGAAATGAAAGTATTTCTCAATTCAGGATCCATAGACAGCCTCCTTGAAATTAAATGAAAATAATACTGAGCAACCATTCTGATCAGCTTGCTTACTGTCCTGTAGACTCCAAGATCATATTGTATGAATTTTAATTTTTAAGTTAAAATACAAAGTAATGTATTTCATAGTGGGATTTTCATATATCAGTTGTATTATTGCATTTTCCTCTTTCATTTATTTTTCGTTGACTTTCTCCATAGCCCTTGCTCGTTCCTGGCTAGCTCCCTTACTTCCTCCAATAGTATCCCATTCTGCCTTCTTATCACATGTATTTTATTACACGGTTTGTTTGTTTGTTTCATTTGGCTTTCCTTTCTTACCTCTTCTCCATTTTATCATATTCTTTTTATTTTTATAACATTAAAAAAATAAAGTCGAGAGAGAGAGAGAGAGAGAGAACAGAAGGAACAAGAAAACATCTTTGTGTATCAGTTTCTCTCTTGGGAGCACAGATGGATAGCTCTTTGCAAGTCTTTGACTTATAATAGACTATCTGTTCTTGTGTCACAGGTCTGAATAGACATAAAATAATGCTTTCTTTAGGGTTGACTCAGGATGTTAGAAATTTGTCATGGGAGTAATGAAGCATCATTGATTATTAGAAGAAAACCCACATTACATAGGCATTGCGTAAATCCCAAAAAGTGGGCTGCTGGTATATTTTGCAGGGCCCATAGTGGTATTACTGACTCAATAGAAGAAGTAGCATACAAGGATAAATATGATTTTCTATTAGTGAGATCCTCTAGCAAATACAAATAGAAGAGGCTATTTTGGAGGACTGTCTCTGTTTCCATTACTATTACTGTGACAAAATATCTCAACAGAAGTTATGAATAAAAGAAAAGGTACAATTGATTTAAAGGTTCAAATGTAGAGCACTTCATAGCAGGGAACACAAGGAAACTCAAGAATCTGTTCTCATCATATCTACAGTTAAGATGTAGAGAGAGATGGGTGGATACTGATGTTCACCTCACTTTCTTTATGGTAGTACTCTCTGGGACACATCCAAGGGATAAGGCATTCCTAGTTAAGATGGGTCTTTATTCTGTAGGCTCCCCCAAACCTCATACCTCCTGAGGTCACCTGTTTCCATTCTTTCTGATGGCCCTTAGGGCTTCAGTCCTTTTCTCTCACTTAATAACAGATAAGGTTTCCCTCTCCCCATACCACCACCCCCATCTACTTTTCCTCCCAGTTCTTCTTTCCCTTCCTACTTGTGATTACTTTCTTCTCCCTGACAAGTGGGATGGAGGCATCCTCACTTGGGCCCTTCAGCTTGCTGAACTTTTTGAGTTCTGTGGTGTGGACTGGATCGTGGGTATTCTGTACTTTTTGTTTGTTTGTTTGGCTAATGTATACTCATTAGTGAGTACATACCATGCATATACTTTTGGGTCTGAGTTACCTCACTCAGGATGATATTTTCTAGTTCCATCGATTTGGCTGCAAAACTCATGATCTTAATAGCTGAGTAGTATTCCATTGTGTAAATGAACCACATTTTCTGTATTCATTCTTCTGTCTTGGGACATCTGGGTTGTTTCTAGCTTCTGGCTATCACAAATACGTCTGCTAAGAACATAATGGAAACATATAAGGAAAACATAAGCAGAACATAGTGCCCCTGTGGCATGGTAGGGCATCCTTTGTGTATATTGTCAAGAGTGGTATTGCTGGGTTTTCAGGTTGATCTACTTCCAATTTTCTGAGGAACCTCTAGAATGATTTCCAGAGTGGTTGTACCAGTTTGCAATCCCACCAGCTATGCAGGAGTGTTCCTCTTTCTCCACATCCTTGCCAACATCTGTTATCACCTGAGGTTTTGATCTTAGCCATTCTGATCAGTGTAAGGTGAAATCTCAGGGTCATTTTGATTTGCATTTCTCTGATCACTAAGGACTTTGAGCATTTCTTTAGGTACTTCTCAGCTATTCGAGATTCTTCTGATGTGAATTTTTCGTTTAGTTCTACACCCCATTTTTTGATTGGTTTGTTTGGTGTTTTCATGGTTTACAATGCATCAGAGATCTGAGAGGTGAGAGATTCTCAGGTCTTAAAGGAAGGGACCTTGAATGGAAGGTCCAGCAGTAGGGAGAGGGAAATTATAGAGCCCACCTCCAGCAGGAAAATAGGGAATCAAATGAGGGAGAGGGTTGCCATCCCACAATGAAAACTTTGACCCATAATTGTTCATGTCTGAAAGAACTGCAGGGATGGAAATGGAGAGGAGCCTGAGGAAAAGAAGATCTAGTGACAGGTCCAAAGTGGGATCCAGCTCAAGTCCCAAAGCCTCTTACTGAGGGTAAGGAGCACTCACAAAATGGGACCTATCATGATTGCATTCTGGAAGACCCAACAAGCAGTTGAAAGTGTCAGATGAAGATATTTGCACCCAACCAATGAACAGAAGCTGCTGACCCCTGTGGTTGAATTAGGGAAAGGCAGAAAGAAGCTGAGGAGTAGGGCGTCACTGTAAGAGGACCAGCAGTCTCAGTTAATCTGGACTCCTGAAATCTCTCAAACACTGGACCACCAAACAGGCAGCATACACCAGCTGATATGAGGAACACCCAACACATATACAACAGAAGACTGCTGGGTCTATGTTCAATCAGAAATGATACACATAACCCTAAAGAGACTGGAGGCCCCGGAGTGTTTAGAGGTCATGTGGGTTGGGGGTCAGTGAGTGGGGACCTCCTCATGGAGATAGGGGCATGAGGAGGAGGCATAGTATATGGAACAGTCAGAGGGTAGACAGGGGAGCTGATAAAATCTGGAATTTAAATAAATAAAGAAAGACAGACGGAAAGAAAGAAAAAGAAAGCAAGAATGAAAGAAAGAATGAATGAAAGAAAGAAAGAAGGAAAGATGGGTCTTTCTGGCCTACTTAGTATTATGGGCTCTTTAGAAACTATCTTTAATCTAGAAAATCGCAGGGATGTCAGCAGTCTTTTTTTCCTAGGTGATTCTAGATTCTTCCAAGCTGAAAATTAACATTAATCATTCAGTAATGCAGTGTTAAATAACATGTCAAGCATACATAATTGGAGGTAGATACACACTAAAATTTTGAATGACATAGAATGCTACAAATCTCAAACTATAACTTCTTGTGTGATGAGTCATCCAATGAGTACAACGACATATCTCCTTGGCATAGCTGACTCTAAAAGTGCATGTTTGCAACAGGAGGTCACAATGACTGGAACTATCTGAATATAATGAGACAAGGTAAGCTTATGGTCACTACTGGAAACTATTGCCACTATTTTAACCCTGACTCCTGGAAACACAGCATGTTTTATATGACTGTAGTAAGTAGAAATTATTTACCAAGTCAGTGGTCATAATGGAAGTTGGCTCAAATAAGAAGAACGTTTCCATTTCCATACAACAAATGACCTTCTGTTGTATGTAAGCCATGAAGAGATTGAAGCATATTGGAACTAGAATGGGTTGCTTTATACTATTGAAGAACATCATGCACCTATGTCCAAGTTGACTTCTGAACATGAAGACTGCATAGAGTGATATCATCCCCAAGTGGCATCTATGAGCATCAATGGAGCTGCAGTGAGGACATTTTTTCATGACAAAAGGAAACAAATGAACAAATAACCAAATGACCAAGTAAACAACCAAACAAAAACAATAAGAACAAAACCCTGGAAATTATTGAGTGGTCTCAGGTTCTTATTAATATAAGAGTGTGTTGCTCCATTATGCATAGGAGGACTTTGACTTGCATTGTGGCTATACAATTATACAATTATAATGTAATGCTTTATTTTCTGAATGTAAACGTGTTCTTTGTTAATTTAGTACATTTATTTGAGCGTTCATGTGTACATTTTTAGTAAATGTGAAATGTCACCTTCCTGATGTTTCTCAAAGTGAAAATATCTGTCTTAGTTTTTTTCCTTTTGGTTTGATAAACTATTTGGACAAAAAAAAAAATCTTAAAAGTGAAACAGTTTATTTTGGTTTATTGATCCAGACAAATGGAGTCCATGAATTCCATGGCAGCAGGAAAAGGAGGCTGGTTGATCATTTTGCATCCCAAATCGAAAGCAGACTGAACAGGAAATCAGACTGGGCTGTTAAACCTCAAAGACCATCCCATACAATAACTCACTTCCTTTACCATGACTCTCCTTACTAAAGGGACCATAACCTTCATACACAACAAAAGCAGTGGGAACTCCAGTGGTGGGCATTTTGCATTCAAAGCACAACATTAAACCATAGAGAAAATTGCAGCTGCACTAGGATTCAAACTTTCCTTGATAAACTACAGCTGTAACTGATGGACTGCAAACCTATGTGCCTTGTACAAAGGATAAGAATAATAGCATTTATCCAAACAATCCGGAGCTAACTGGGAATTTCCTTGATTTGTAGTTAAGTTTGTTTTCACATTATCCAGATTTATTTTATGACAGCACAATCAGGGCTAATAAGTTATAAGATACAATTTTATAACTTTATAACACAATAAACTTACAGAAATTTCATCCATACATACCTTATTAAATTAATAAAATTAAAATGACTAGTGCTCAGCCGATAAACGTGTTGGTGGACAAGTCTGGCAACCTGAATTTGATTTCCTAGAGCAACTTAATAGATGGAGAAAAGTCACTCCAGAAAATGATTTTCTGGCTTCCACTCCTGACCTCCAATTTAAAAGAAAAGTACCGCCATTTGAAAGTTGAGAAAAGTAAATTCTGTATACTTCGAGAGCTTCTTGGCACATCCACTGTGGGGAAATACTGTGTTGTATTCAGCCATTTTCTTCCCCGGGTCTTTTCTTAGAAGAAACAAAATCACATACACAGGACTTCTCTATGATGAGTAACAGCTTTTCTTCTCATGGTGTCAATCAGGAATAAACAAATTTTCATCAACAAGAATGAAATGAACATTGTGTGAATTTTAAATTTACTCAGTTGGGAGATATTTGAGAGTTGGGAAGATAGTTCAGTCTGTAAAAAAATTGCTGTTCCCTTATGGGGACCTGAGTCTGATATCCAGAAAGCCCAATAAAAACCTTAGAATGCTGACAAACTTGCAATATTAACTTTCAGGAGATAGACTCAGTAGATTGCTTAGACTCACTGGCCAGTCAGCCAACCCAATGAGGAATGGAATTTGTATGAGAAAATATATGGCAAATGATTGAAAGCTTTGAATGCTGACAAAGTTACAATATCAACTTTCAGGAGATAGATTCAGTAGATTGCTTACGCTCACAGGACAGCCAGCCTATCCAATGAAGTATGGAATCTGTATGACAAAAAACTAACAAATGATTTAGGAAGATACTTAAAAATGTGGTGGTTTATGCATACATATATACATATGCACACTCACATGAACATTTACATTAAGAAGAATATATATCCTTATATATACATGCATACCTACACCTCCTCAAAGAAAACAAAATGACAAAAAACAATACAAATGGTAGTTAGGAAATTGCCTTAGTTTGTGTCTTATTATGATGATAAACACCATGCTCTAAGGCAATGTGGGGATGAAAGACTTTATATCATCTTAAAGCTTGTAGTTTATATTTTAAGAGTCAATGCAGGAACTGAAGACAGGAACTGAAGCAGAAGCCATTGAGAATTGCTGCCTACTGGTTTGCATCAAGGACTAACAACTTGCTTTCTTAAATAATCCAGGACCACCTGCCCAGAATGGACTGTCTATAAGTGACTGGGCTACCCTACATCAATAATCATTCAAGAAATTTACCACAGGTTTGCCTATAGACTTATCTGTAGAAGACATTTTTTAAATTGAGATTCCCACTTCTAGGATGATCCTAGATTGTAGCAAGCTAATAAAAACTAATTGAAGTGGAAGGACACAAATAGTGTAAACATTAAAAGGTACACAGATTGCTCTTAGTGATTGCGTATACACACACACACACACACACACACACACTCACACGTTCATATTGTATAATTTTGATACTTAGGTGGCCCATTGCACAAAAGCTAGCTAGACATTGTAGCAGAAAATGACTCTATGTGAAGATGAAAGCATTCTAGATTTTCTTTAGGTGGTAGTAATAGACAAGTGTGATACAACCTTATTACAACAATTTATTTTATGGTTTATAAATTACATATCAATTTAATGTAATTGTTTAAAGGTTGCAGAAAATATGTTGATAAGTCAAATTTCTTGTTATCACCAATAGGTAAAGATAAGGCTGGGAAGTACATTAAGCTGCAAGATGATATGAGCAAGAAATGAACACTTGTGACTACAAAGCCACTGGGACTTTGCAATTGTTATTGAGGGATAGACAATAAAAAGATGATTAATAAAAACATGAGGTTTTGTTCCTAGACAAGCCACCTGCCTCTTTATGCCTTTCCCCTGTATGAATACTTAAAGCAGATAATATATCAATTTCCTGTGAAGTTTATGTATTACTGCTTGTTGGAATGTATTGGTTTTTTCTTTCTTATAAGTTCATGAAATTCTATATAGCATATTTAAGGAGGGGTTTATGAAAACTGATATCAGAGGCTGAAAATGTAACAATTCCTGGCTTATAATTTTTAATATTAATGTGGTAAACATGTAGCAAATGTAGTTGTTTTGACATTACACATGAGGTTTTTTTCTTTTTTAAGAGTATTGTATATCAAATAAAGAACTTCTTAAACAAGTCCCACCAACTTTGAATAATTTTCAAATTCCCAAGAAAATGTTGAGTTCTAAAGCTTGTTGAAGGAAGGGGAATTGAAAGTAACACAGAATGATTGAACAGTTTGTGCTTGACATTTTGCAAGATGCTTTGTATGCACTGTTTTATTTAATCTTCATTTAACCCCACACATAATTCTTTATCACTGCTGTTTGGAGGATGATGTGTCTGATGCTAATGATTTAAGTAAATTGTCCATTTTTTCAGGTGACATACCATGATATTTCAACTCAGCACTGGTGCTGACGAGACTCCTGCACTCCCGTAGGATACCTGTTAATGCTTTCTCCAGAGCTATTGCAAGGTCTCTGGTATCTATGTGGCATGACTGCTTAACTCCCAAACCATAGTGCTTGTCCAGATATTTTCTCAGCATTAAAGGATTCTTTTCTGTAAGAGATGGAATTCTCCTTTGACTCGGGAGGTATATTAAACCCATAAGACTACTTAGTCAGAAAACTTTTTCAAGCTAAGTATACTCCTAAAGCATACACATTTACACAATCATTTCCAAGGTTACAAATAAGGAAAGGAGGTTAGCTAACCAGTTGAACAGCCTGCTAGTTGTATAGGGGTCTTCAAGGAAATAACTTTCACTAGTTTTGCCCTATTGCAGGGCTGACTTCCACTGATAGGATTGTTCTTCAGTCTCAAATATCTGAATAAGTACCCCCAATAAACTCACTGGTTCATTAAGTTAGATCTTTTTTTTTTTTAAAGCCTTATCTGGGGGCAAATAGATGTTCATATCTTATCAGGAAAAGACCCAGCAGCGTGCCCAGAGGAAATGTTATTTGATTTGATTTGTTTTATTTTTTAAAAGAACACTTTATCTTCATTTATGAGTTTCAAGAATTACAAAGTATACATGTAAACACCTTTAATTCCCATTCCCATAACAAAATTCATTTTATGAATTCTCACAGGAGCAGCATTCTGCTTCCCACTCTACTACCCAATAAGCAGTCAACACTGCAGACATGCTGACAGTCCTGTGAGCACACACTCATTTAGAAGTACAGGGACTGCTTCAGTTGATCTGATAGTACGTTGCCTGAGAAATCACCAGAAGAAATTCAAACAATTCTCTGTGAAAACCTGATAATTGGATTGTAATAAACAAACCCAATATACCTGATGTGTTTAATTGAGTGTTCATTATATAACACTCAGAAACATAATCTATTAATAACCTGGGTGTTAATTATTCTGAATTCCAACCACTAAAACAGAAGCCCTTTTTCAGAGAGCCAACAAAAAGAGCACATGTTAAGAGAAATCATCATCTTGCATGTGGGTCAAATTTCACCCAGCTTCCTGTTAACAAATGAAGTAGAACAGAACAAGTTGGAGTGAGATGGCTAAGAGGAGACAGGAGCCTTACTTGCTTTGCACAAAAAATAATGAGCAATATAGAAAAAAAAATGCTACTTTTGTCAAGTTCAGGAAAAATGTTATTGAATATTTAAAATTTCTAATTTCCTCTGATTTCTGTGGCTCTGTAAAGAGTAAAAATGCATCAGATGGAGTCATAAAACAATAAACAGATACATTTCCATGAAGAAACCGTGAGGCATGTAGAGACGAAAACTTGAAAACTCTTCAGCTCAAACTGTCCCCAATTATCCTTTTATTCTTTATAAATATGGAAATAATAGCATATTCCTAAAATAACTTATATTGGGACTTTGAAAAAGGATACAAAGTCATATAATTTATCACATCAGGAAATCTATCCGTTTCCCTTCCTCATACAATTTGATTTTTAAACAGTCAAAAATGTTCTTCAGAATAACATTGATGATGCTGTTTATGCAATTTTTAAGTGTATCTTTTTAATCATACAACAGCAAAATTCAGATTTGTTTCTTTATACTTAGCAGCATTCTGCTTTGATACACAATAATCTCTTTGACAATATAATACTGTGGTGATTAGTGATTGTTAACTTGATTGGATTAAGAATTACAGGTTTTCCCAGAAACATTTCACTGTGAAAGATAGATCATCCCTGAATATGGGCAGCAACATCCAAATGGACTGTGGTTCTGACCTGAATAAATAAAAGAAAGTCAGCTGAGCACAGCATTCATCACTCTCTCTTTCCTACCTGTAGATGTATGTGCCTGATGTTCCTGGTGCCCTGGACTCAATCTGTGATACAATCATCTTCATACAGTTTTTTGTTTGTTTGTTCTTTTGTCATAGCAACAAGAAAAGTAATGAATATAATCTCTAAATTGCTATTGTGATGATAGAGTGACTGCCTTCCAGGGTTTCACTTTTCTACCTGTTAATGTCAAAGTAATACCTGCAGCTTCTGTTTTCAGAGTACGGTCTTGGAACCTCCTAATATAGTTGAATACAGAAATTTGAGTATTCACTTAATTCCTTAGAATACATAGAATATCTTAAGCTGGCTAGATTAATAGACAAAAGCATATATCATATCAGTTCTGAAGTCTTAGGAAGTCTACAATAACAGTGCCCAATGAGTAATTCTTGAAAGAATCCATCACAGATTCCTATTTGGGAGCTTTGTTGACAGATAATAGATAATGAAGGATTTATTGTATTATGAAGAGATGTCATTAATTGAAAAGTCCTGGAATTGGGAAGGTAAGAATTATTGACAGAAATAGGACTCTGGTGGCATATTCATGGTGCTGTATCTTGCTCTAGCTTATTCCTATATCTGACTGCTCCATGAATACCATGAGCAGGCAACAAGCTCTACTTATCTAGAACTTTCCTATCATCAAACTCTACATCACATGACTTGGAAACATTGGCAGCTGCTGTCTGTAAGACTGCAATCTCTGAAGCTACAGACAAAGTGAACCCTTCCTTTCCTCTGTTGTTTATTTTAGGCATGTTGTTACACAGATGAAAGTTGGAATATTTAGTATCTTCTGCTTTTGTATACCCTACAGGGTAACAGAAAACAGGTTGCTCCAGAGCACATTCATAAGAACATAAATTCCAATCACAAGGCAGCTTTGAAAATTGAATTGTCTTCTGAGGAACCCATTAGCTCACACATCAACTTAAGGTAAGGTTGAAACATCCAAATTTAGAGAGACACAAACACATGGAACATATCATACCCATAAAATTACAACAAACCTTACAGAGCTAACATCTGAGGGTAAGTCTTATTTATTTGACATATACATTTTTATATGTTATTTTAAACCTAGTGTATCCACTTTTTTCTTACAATTTTTATAATATTATCTACATTGTATGGTTCAGCAAAATTAGATTGACTCCAGTGAAGAAACAGAAGGGAAACCTTAAGGAATTCTTACAAATACTCCAAAATTCCAGGTTATTTTATTGTTATGCAAAAGTGAAAGGTGCTCTGACTTGACCTTACAATAAAATTTGTTTTTATTATAAGATATAATGAAGACTTTGAGTGGGGGAAATACTTATCAAATGTTGTATAACATTCAAGACAATCACACTGTATTTTACTTAATCTTCACAATTGGACCCATATTTCTTGCATATCATACAGATTTCAATCTTCTGCCAAATTTAATATGTTTGGACCAAATGAAGATAGGACTTGAAATCTTCTGAAATTTTAATTTTTTTTCTTTTATGTGTGAGAATTTGCTTGGTGGCAGGTTCATATGTGCCACAATATAGAGGTCAGAGAACACCTTGCAGGTCTTGTCTCTCCTTTCACTGTGCATGTCTCTGGATTCAAATTCCACTTGTCGGGATTTGTGCCACATGCCTTTATTTACCCATTGTGGCAGTTTGAATAGACAAGGCACCACAGACTCATGTATTTCAATGCTTGGACCGTGGGGAATGGTACTATTAGGAAGTGTGGTCTTTTTGGAGTAGGTGTGACCTTCTTGTAGGAAGTATGTCACTGTGGCGTCAGGCTTGAAGGTCTTCTGTACTCAAGGTACACCAAGTAAAGCATGCAGTCTCTTTCTGCTGCCTTCGGATCAAGATGTAAAACTCTTGGCTATTCCAGCACCTACATGCTTGTACCATGTCATGTTTTCCACCCTGATGATAACGAACTGAACCTTTGAAATTGTAAGCCAACAATTGAATGTTTTACTTTATAGGAGATGTCCACAAGGCCACAATATCTATCTTAATAAAGAACTTTAGCCATTTTTTTTTTGTTGTTTTTTTTGGTTTATCAAGACAGGGTTTCTCTGTGTAGCCCTGGCTGTCCTGGAACTTACTCTGTAGACACCAGGCTGGCCTCGAACTAAAAAATCCACCTGCCTCTCCCTCCCAAGTGCTGGGATTAAAGGCATGTGGCACCACTGCCTAGCTAGCCATTCTTGTTTATACTTTTTTATTGAACTATTAAAACAAAGATACAAATTAGTTTTAAAAAGAAAAGTAAACTACCAGATTCTCTTTCTTTTCTTGTCTAAAGTTCATGCTGACTGTCAACACACAGGTGAGCAAGGAAAAGAATTGAATATAAGTTTTGTTCAATAAATTATGGCTCTGAGGGGGCAGAAGTGTAACATCTGAGAAAAAAATTGCTTTTCATCTCATTTCCAGACTTTTTAGAGAGCAGGCTATCTAAAGGCAGTAAGACAAGCACATTCAGCTATTCTAAACTTAAGCCTTTCTCCTCCACTTAGTCAACTGTGAGTTGAGTTTTATGGTGTCATTTTTCCTCTTCTTAACATCTACTGTTTTCTTCCCTAATTCTTTCTGGCATCATTTGGTCAGAGATGCTTCATGAAACACTGAATATAACTGTTGTCTTCCATTGTCAACTGTGCACTATGCCAAGGCCATTTTGCCTAGAGAAGATTAATCAGTACAAACAGATTATTAACTTTGTGTTTACACAAACTGGTAATAACATGTACATACAGAGTCTTCTACGTTATGGAGTGCAGATTCTTCCTCATAGAATATAAAAGTACACTTAAATACTCTTTGAGACCCATCACCTACTCGTTATCCTGTAAAGACACTAACTGTGTTCCTTAGGACCTTTAGAGTTGTTCAAAAGACCTAGGTATTAGTGTTATCTTCAGACATTCTTTTCAAGGGACACACAAAGGTAAAGGTCCTTGTCACATTCATTATGCTTTCTATTTGCAATTTTGAAGGTTATTATAATTGAATATTTAACTATACTTCACAGAGAAATTAGATTTGGTTAATATAGTAGGTATAAATCCCAGATTTACGTGAGCAAAGATGGTACCCAGTAGGACAGATGAGTGTTAATCCCAACTAATAAAAATTCACTTTTATCTAAAATATTACATCGATTGAGAAAAATCATTTTTGAAACACTAATATCATTTTTAAAACACTAATAACACATTTTATTTCTGCCACAGTTTTTATTAAAAATAGATACATATATATTATACAATGTATCTGATTATGATTTTTTCTCCACAACTCCTGCCAGATCCTCCTGACTTCTCCACCCACAGAAATCTACACCATTTTTCCTATTCTCAAAAGAATTCAGAGATATAAAAATAACAATAACAGTAAAATAAAATTAAGTAATATGAAAACAAACAATCCAGGATAGGATAAAACAAACAGAATAAAAAGTGTGAAAAGAGAGGGAGAATCTCAAGTAGCACATATACATGCAGATTTATGTTTACACACACAGAAACCTCAAAAACAATTTTACGTATGTTTACAGAGAGAGAGATAGGGCAAGGAAGAGGGAGATAGAAAGGGCAAGGGATAGAGTGAAAGAGAGAGAGGGAGAGAGATTGAGAGAGAAAGAGAGAGAGAAACTTCATTAGCATTTTGTCATTGGCAAGTAACCAACACAAAGCCTTATATTTTTGTCACAAGGAAAAATAATATGTAATTGTGTTTGAAATGTTGGCTCCAGGAGAATAATTACCCTGTAGCTATAAACTTATGGCTTCTTGCATCTGCAAGGTTAAGAGGTCACCTTAAAGCCTCATCTCTGCCTTCTTGGAGACACTGTTCAAATGTCAGCAAAGGCAGTGTCTAAGTGTTGGAATTCCATTTTGGACTGTAGGCATGAAATCAATAAGTTTTCCAAGCTTTATATAGGCACATCCATGAGAATATCTTCGAGATTTTGGCCCCCACTAGACATGATATTTCCAACTCTCAGGTGGTAAGTTTCTGTTTTTGACTTCTTAAAGGCAATATTATAAGTTCTATGAGCATTTTTGATACTACAGTTGTCAATGAGATCCTGTTTTCCTCTGATGGTCAACAGATACAATCTATCTCTGTCAAAAGTCTGGGTGGTGTTTCAAATCCCACACATTTTGGTCATTAACCAAAGAATGAATTTTTTTAAAGTCTCAAAAATGAAAGAAAAGTGATAAAAAGGAACATTTTGCTTTGATCTACTCATTTTGAATATTTATTGGCACAGACAGAACAGTAGAGAAGGAGTAACTTATCTTCAAAGAGCATCTAAATAGTGTATGACAGTCCATTACTACATCCAGTGGGTCCTTCACATTTTTTTTTATTTCATATGAGAAGAAATATCAAGCAGAGATTCTCTCCACATGAAACTTTTTTGGTGAGAATATTTATATATAAGAACTGGAAGGATAGAATTACAATGAGCTCACACCAATCACAGTATGATATCTTTTCAGGAATCATTTTTCCAGCTGATCCTAAGTTTTCAGACTGTACCAATATAAACTAATGAATTTAATTAAAAATATCAAAACCCTAGGTTCGAATAGGTAAATATGAACAAGAAATAATGCATAAGAAAATTCTAGAAGGGTTCAATTACATTGAAAGCAGAGTTAAAATACATAATTACATAAAACCCTACTTTTCATCTTTCTCTGAGAAAACACAGATAACTACCCTGCTCAAAACTGTAAGAGAGAAGGAGGTGTGTGTGTGTAGGCCAAGAAGTCAAATTCAGAATTCCTCTTCAATTGTCCTTCATCTGATTTTTTTATTTGACACAAGATCTCTTTGAACCTGGCCCTTAATGACTTGTTGGGCTGGTGAGTGGTCAGGATGCATCATGAACCCTATGTAGATCTCTTCCTTTGCCCCTTGGTGCTAGAATTAAAGGCATTTCCTTCTATGGTTGGCTTTCCCCACCATACTTTCTAGGATCAAAGTCAGGTTTTCATGATTATGTACAAATATTTTACCTACTGACCTGGCTGGCCTCTAACTATGATCTTTAAGTCGTAACACACACACACACACACACACACACATACAAAGTTATTGCTTGTTTGGTATATCAATGACATTTGATTATTACTACAACCAATCAACGCCATTAGCCTCTGGGAAGATTCATTCTGTATTTCAATGTTTTATTAGTTACTACATACTAGTGAGGCAAGAAACAAATGTCCCATATATCTTAATTATTTGTTAATACACTTTCAAATAATCTAATGTAAGAATAGTATTTTGTTTACAGTGCCAGTTAGATATTTTTGATTACTCAACTGATTGGCAGCAACGTAAAATAGTATAAATTTTTTTCTTTCTTTCTCTTCTTCATTCTTTAGTTTAACAGAGCAGAAAACATCTGCAGGAAAGGTTAACATTTAAGCTAGTTAGTTCTATGTTTACAATTATGCTTATGGCTCACATCTTATGGAGCAAGTGCCATTCTGGTTGGTTCCTTGCAGTAGGCAGTACACCTGACAATATAGGACCAGAGAAAATAGCAAGTATACATCCCTTTCTCTCCACTCATGAATATGGATTCAACATGATCATCTGTAATCAGATACTGACACTGTGATGAGCTTTTATTATACAGGCAGTATAATAATAATAATATTTTTTTTAAATACACAAATATGGCACAGTTCAGGTAAGTAACACATTTATAAGGATAGATAGGACATGTCTACAAGTAATTTCATAATTTATTAATTCTGTATTTAATTTTGACATGTTTCTCATAATTCACCATTCGATACAATACTGTGATAGATTTCCCATAGTACATACATATTTTTGTCAACATAAATTCCTACAAATAAATTTACTTGATAAAATTTTACACACAATTTATGCTTTTGTACTTGTTGGCAAACTGTTCATTAGAAGCACTGTATTGATTTGTACTGTTATATGGAACAATTTTCTAAAGTTGTCTAACAATTAAATTTTATTATATTAAAAAAAAGAAGAACCAAATCAAATATATATTGGGATTCAGTTATGGTACTTTGTCAAAGAAGGAAGAGCCAGAATTGAATCTTATCTCTCCCTCGATTTCTGAATTCAAATTGAATCCATATCTCTTACTAAGCAGTAAAATACTATTTTCTGATTTGTCTACTTTCTTACAAAGACAAAAGGCAGGTTTAAGCTTGTCCAGACATGAAAATTTCATGAAAAAAAACATTGAAATTTTAAGATACAGTAGACATATTGGCCATGTATAATCAGAAGCATCGTTTCTCCTTGTACTTCTGTGCTTGATAGTTTTAAATATCAATTTTCCATAACCTACAATTTTCTGTGAAGACTATCTTACGGGATACTATTTACATCAGGGTGGCATCGGGAGGGAAGATCTCTGGGGGATCATATTAGTAGTTAGTTTGTTGGAAAGCACAGCACATTCTGGTTCGTTCCTTGCACTAGACAGTAGTCCTGACAATATAGGACCAGAGAAAATAGCAAGTATACAACCCTTTCTCTCCACTCATGAATACAGATTCAACATGATCAACTGTTATCAGATACTGACACTGTAATGAGCTTTTTTACTACCCTTCTTTACCTCAAAGCATTGATGGTGTGTAACCTGGAACTGTGAGCTGAGTAAACTACAGCAAGCTCTTGAAAAATATGTGCAGTAAAAGAAACTTTGAAGACGTGATTGTAGTTGTTAATTGAGTAGTACTTACTTTTCGCTTCCTTCAAAGATACATTGAAATAGAAATTTAAAACCAATTTTAGAGCTAGGGAAGTGGATCACTGGTTACCAGTGCTTGCTGCACAAATAGGAGTGCCTGAGTATAGATCCCAGTTTGTGCATAAAGTTACATGCATGGTTCCATGTGATCTGTAAACTCAGGGCTTTGAGGGGCAAAAATGAAGATTGCTAGGGGTATACATTCTATACAAACACACACATGCACAAACACACACACACACACTTACACACAAGCACACACACTCACATGCACCTGAATTAGCAAACAGCCAATTCAAAGTTATTAAAATAATCACACATTTTATGTTAAAATCTAAGAACATCCAATTAAAGAGTATTCATCTTACTTTTGTTAATTTAAGAAGGGATTATTTGGCTATACCTTAAATTTTATAAAGGAACAATGATTTACAAGTAGAATTTATTACTGCTTTACTTGATATTTCTTACCTGATAAGTAAATAAAATGACAATTATATTAACATAATATATTAAATATAACATATAAAAAGTGAACACAAAGACACCAGATTTATTTTTCTTTTCAGTTTTCTATGTTTTAAAATTACTATTAGTTGTGGCATTGGAAAAGAGCTATACCATACAATTAATCAAACATACAACTGTGACTAACACCTAATATGCTCTAAGATCTTGTACTATTGGTGCATCAAACATGTACATCAAACATGCCTTAAGTCAAGTGACAAAACACTAGCTCAGAATTAAAACCTTGTCTTCACCTCTGTCCTAACTGGTGTGTAACCTCGAGCATTTTAGGGTCATTTCAATGGCCTCATCAATCAATAATAATTTAGTCATCTAATAATTTATACATTTCCACTGCACTAAATAACTGTCATAGGTAATTCAGTCTCTAAAGTGTTTGTACCAAGAATAAGAAATTGAGTTTGATTTTCAATACTTACATTTTTAAAATTTAAGGCCTCACTAACCTAGAACTATTGCCACCTTCCATAGGAATTTGTTCCATTTCTAATCAGCCATGACAATGACTCACAATTGCCTGCAATTCCAGTTCCAGAAAATCCTCAAGCACCTGAGTGCATATGGTGTGTGCGCATGCACTCAGATGCACGAACATAAAATCAAAGAGATAAATAAACTTTAAGAACAATACCAGTTGTGGGAATGTAGACGTGGGTTGATACTGGTTTCTTGGGACAGTCTAGTTAGCCAGTATAGCCTAGTTGCCAAATTAAAGCCTAGGAGAGACACTGCCTCAAAAAATAGAAGTGGATAAGGACTGGATCTGTATCCTAGTGGTAGATTACTAAGATGACATATGTGGGGTCTTAAGTTCTATCCCCAGTACTGTAAAAAAAATAAATAAATACAAACGTGTGTTGTGCCAGAGGACTCTCTTCATACACACATACACACTCACACTCACAAACTCAGTCATAAATACAGACACAAGCGCACAGACACACACAAATGCATGCATAATAATAAACAAAATAAAATAATTTCTTTCATATCCAATCAGCTCTTTGTAATAGTGATAACAAAAAATGATGCTCTCTCCATTTTCAGTATGTATCCAATCAATTATCTGAAAGCATTTACCAAATGTCTCCACATTATAGAAATCCTGAGTCATTTAGTTGATGACACCTATTAGAAAACATTCACTGATAGCATCCTGTGAACAGAACCAAGAGGTTTCTAGCTCCAGGAAACCTCTTCTTCACTGTGAGTAGAGCCAATCCCTGAAAAGTGGATCATGGCCTGTGTGAAATGGGGAAAGTGGGTTGCATTTCTTGTGCTCTGTTCTGATGGTTGATGAAATCTTGACAGAAACTTCCAGCTCCTGCTCTCCTAAAACACTCGGGTAGAGTCCCTGAAAATCAAGATAAAATAATAACCCCTTGTTTTGGTTGGAGTGTTTTGTTACAGAAATAGGAAAGGAACTAAAGCAGACAGTGATAAAATAGGAACTTAAATTTAGATTTGTCTAATCTCAAGTTTGAAATTTTCACTTTTCTTGCTAGCTTTCACAACTTCTTTATTATGATTTGTTTGTGTGTATATATGTGTATGTTAAGTATGTGTGTATCTGTCTGTCTCTCTCATTCACTGTGTGTGTGTATGTGTGTGTATGTTTGTGAGTACACAAATAAGTGAGAAGATAATCTCAGTTTTTATTCCTCTGGCATAATCTTTCTTTTATTTTCTGAGATAGGGGTTGTTGTTATCATGGAATTTTTAAGTAGGCTTGGCTGTTGCACCAGTAATTTCTTGTTATCCAACTGGTTTTGCCTATCAAGTTCTGAGCTTACAACTTTATGATACTACATTCAGCTTTTTATGTGGTTTCTGGTTATTGAACTCAGGCCCTCATATTTGCATGGCAAGCACGTTGTTGCATAATCTATCTCCACAGCCAATTTTTACCATGTACCATATCACCCATAACACAAAATACCACATACTTACTAGCCCAAAGGAAAAATAAAGAGAAAAGAAATGGCCACAGACGTATTTATGTTTGTACCATTTTCTTCCATTTATCAATAAGAGAAAATTAACATGCCACAATATAACACTGGTCAATTAAATTTCTTTTGAAAATGCATTTATATATGTAGGAATAATGTAAATGTGTGTATTTCTGATATGTCTAGAATAATATGTCTATGTCTAGAACATATGTCTAAAACAATAAACAAGAAGAAGCCATGAATTTATATGAGAAAAAAGGCCTAACAGAATGATATATATAGAGAAATTGGAAATAGGAAAACTATCTAATTATATACTTCATGATAATATAAAAATAATTATTAAAAGGTTAATTTCTTATGTTTATGTTTGTGTATGCCTGCATGAGTTTATGAGTACCATATGTATGTGGTCCAAGTAGATTCCAGAAGAGGGTCTAACATGAAACTGAAACACACTGAAATTGTCAGTACATGTAATTTTAAAATGCCTGAGATGGATGCTAAACTATCACACCGTCTCTATTTACATGTGTTTTAATTTATAACAATTTAACTTAAAATGCATAAAAGAGTTAATTCTGGCAAAGAATATTTTCTACACCAAGCCGATTTTAAGGAACAACAATCAATGGATTCATACAGAGTCACTTGTATCTAATCTGTTTGAGCTGGAATCTCACCCATAAATGACTAGAAGGGCAATAACAGCTCCATGGATTCTGGTTTTCATCCTTAAAAGAAATAAATATTTAAAAATGTTGTGATACCAAAATTACTTATTTTAAAATAATAATTTAGCCATATAAAATCAAAAAATAAAAATAATAGCAAGTGTTATTTAGCTCATATTCTGAAGTCAATATGCTTTTTAAGCAATTTAATTTACTTATGATATAATGAAGAAACTACCATATGCAAGCATATATTGAACAAAAATTTACTACAAGTTTGGGAACTAAGTGAATTTCCTAATTTTATTCTGTTACTTGTGACAAAACACTCTGAGCAACAGCAAGAAGGATAAGGAAATGTTTATTTCATCCTACACTCTGGTCTCAGTCAATCATTAGGTGAAATCAGGGTGAGGGATTACACAGAAACTCATAGCGAAATCCACAGAGCAAGATTGATTGATTGTCCCCTGACTCACTCTCAGGCTATGCTTAGCCAGCTTTCTTGTGCAGCCCAGGTCCCCACTGGCCTAAAGATTTTGTTTCCCATAGTAAGCTAGGCCCCTCAGCGTTAATTAATAATCAAGAACCACACCCTTCCCACACACCAACATGCCCACAGGCCAAAGTGACATAGGTAATTTCTTTATATAAGCTTTCCTCTTGGATTACTCTAGTCTGTATCAAGCTACTGTCTAAGGCTAACAAGAACAATGATGTTGCAGTTTATAGCTTACATGTATAGTCAAAGCTATTAGATTGGAGATTCACGTCCTGATCACTATCTGAAGTTGTCGTCCCTTTTCAGCAACCTGGCATGAGTTGTATTAGCTTCTTCTGAGGTAGGAAATGCAATACAGAAAGTATCCAATTTAATATGGAAACTCATTTGTGGGCTACAAATCTGACATTTTAATTATTGTAATCACATTTTAATCATAAAATTATTCAGTTTGACAATCGTATACACTCATACATTAGATATTGATCACATCTGTGAGATTTTTGTTCTCTTTTTAATTACAACTTTGTTCTGGGCAAAACTTCTTTGATCTCAAACAGTGAGGGTTTGTTTTTGTTTTGTTTTCACAATATCTCAGCCTGAGTCCATAAAGTCAAAGTTCTTCTTGGCTTTCGGTGAGGTTTGATTGATGGTTTGTTTGTTTCATCTTTTTTTTTTTTTTTTGTATCCTGAGAAAATCATACCTTAGAGCACAGATTAGTCTCAAAAACATGACCACTCTTCATCTCATATTTGATGTAATTATGGGCCTGCTACATCATACCTATCTCAATTTCTTGCTTCTTAAAGAGCTTTGTATTCCAAATGCAAAGTTCAAATTTCATTCTTAGTTAAAATTTTCTCTGTGTTTATGCATGGCATTGTATGAATTCATGTATATGCCTGTACATGTATATAACGATTGTATATATGCATGTCATTCTCAACGAATTACAAAGAATAAATAGACAAATCTTTAAAAGTTTAATATCTATGCATAGTGAAATAAATAAAAATTCCATTAAATGGTGAGGAAATTCTGTTTGTAGAACATGTTAAAAAGAAATTCACTAAATCAATCATATGTTAAAAACAGACACATTTACCAAAGTAAATAATAAAACAAACCATAAAAAATAAAATAACCCAAAGTCTCAGGTAGCACTGTATTTATAAATTCAGGATCGACTCACAGAGAGTTCTTCCTGTTCCTAAAACCAACTAACCATTCCTGACACCATACACTATACCTCTGAAATTTTGAGTCCAAAATGAAACTTTCCTTCCTTAAGTTGGTCAGGTCTTTTTTCATAACATCATGACGTGTAACCTCTTCTTCCCCAAACATCCCTGTTGAGGTACAGAGGCCTGAGCACTCATTGCTCATATGAATGTCAGAAGAATGCCATTAGAAGTCTGTTCTTTTCCTTTCTCAGTGGGTCTTGGGGCTCAAACTCAAATAATCACGTTTACAGCAGTTTACTTTATCCACAGAGCAACCTGACCAATGTCATGTTTCCAATTTTATGTACTAATTCAAAGAATCATTTCAAAGAAAGCTTATAAAAGAAGAAAAGAGTAGCAAAAATTTTATATATCTTTGTTCTTAGAGTGGTTATTTACAAATTGCCTTTTTAAAAGTGTATAGCTACCATGTATGACAATTATGCTTTATGTATGTGTTATGTTAAAGCATCTAAAATCAAAATGGACACATCGCTGAATGTAGGAAGAGGGATTTATGCATTTCCTTGATGGACAAGATAGTACAAAGACAGCCAGAGAAACTGAACAGGAACCTAGCTCCTATAAGCTCGGCAATTCAGAAAATAAACACATTTTCATTGGATTTTTTACTGGATATAGAGACATAAACATAGAGAATATCTGGAGAGTGGTTTGAACATTATAGTTACACCTTATCCTCATGTAGTCATTCAGCAGCCAAGGACAAACTGGGTTTACCTGGAAGGGGGTCTGGAAATGAAAAATAGATGGGGAATGTGTATGTAAGAAAAGTATGAAGACAAGAAAAGGTTCTGATTAAGGCCCCGAGTTTAATATTCAGCACTTCACTTATCTAAGGAAAGCCCACAGAACACATCATTTGTTTCAGCTGGATTATGTTGCACAGCAAGGTCATCGGACAGTCTATTCTTCTAAGTTCGTGTGGGAACTTGTACATGCAAGCAAGGCACATAACACCACCAAGGTTGAGAAGGTACTTTGTGTTAAGTGCTCAAGGAGTGTTCAAGTCTGCTCAAGGTTGGAAACAGTCTGCTCATGGCTGGAAAGGCCACATCCTCACTCTAAAACTAAAGTTATAACATACTGTGGGCATTGGCTGTCATTGATCTTGCATTAAATGTTTGAAAATTATCTGGAACTTGAGCTACACATTTGATCTATCAAAAACAATTGTCTACTCTTACTCTAGAAGATAATTAAAAATAAAAGTGAACTGTTCTGAGAACTACTTCCAATGGCATGGTATTGGTAAAAATAACTTAACTGCAGTTTCCACAAATCATTTATTTCTAGGTATCCTCATTACTTTTAAAGACAAAGTACATCACAGGTCATTATGACCCTAACCATGCCTGATTTGATATAGTTGTTTGATTTTAGTAGAATGTATAGAAAATTTAAAGATTATTTAAAAGTGGATGTGGCACTATACTTGTGAATATGTTTCTCTCTGTGTGTGTCTTTCTGTCTCTCTGTGTCTCTCTCTGTGTCTCTCTGTCTCCCTATATATATATATCTATCTATCCATCTATCTCTTTCTCTCCCTCTGTGTGTGTGTGTGTGTGTGTGTGTGTGTATGTGTGTGTGTGTGTTTATATGTGCCCAGAGAGTCCTGAAGAAGAAACTAGATCCCCTGAAACTGGACTCATAGTTCACTGTGAATCTCATAGTATCACAGCTATAAACAGAATTCAAAGTCTCTCCAAGACAAATGTTTTCACCACTGAGACATTTCTCAAGCCTATTCATTTATTTACCTATTTCTTTAACTATTTTATTACTTCCCTGATTGCTTGCTTACTTAACTTACTTACTTACTTACTTACTTACTTACTTACTTACTTACTTACTTTTTAGAACAGAGTATCTCAGTGAACCTGGATCTTGCTGATCAACACTCTTACCTCCACTCCCCAACTTACATGGGTTTTACATGGGTGCTGTGTATTGAACTAAACTCCTCATGCTTGCTTAGCAGTCATTTTATGCATTGGACAGTTTCCTCAAAAATGCCTCCTGAATTTTTTCAACATCACCTCCAAAAGCTTCTGGTCAAATCATGTGTTACACAGCTATTTGTTCAACCACTACAACACATTGTAATTCTCCTTCCTCCAACACTCCTCTACACTCTCCCAAACAGTACATTTCACTGAGTCTTCAGTTCTTAGGGTTTTCTCATAATAGAAAAATGTACCCGTGCCTTTGCTCTCAGACATTTGTCTGTCACCTCTATTGTTCAGACTGCCTTGGACTGAGGTTACTCAGTGAGGTTACTCACTGAGGTGATTATGGTGTTGACTGTGACTAATGATGGTCAGAGACCACAGATGATCATTTGAGTATAAATTCTTCTTTCAGAAATTTAAGAAGCACCAGGAGCATCTCATTGTCCAGCATTCCTATACCTGTCAGGAGGAGTGCTGCTCTGGAGGTTGCCAACTGAAGGAGAATGAGACAAGACAGAATCCAACCTCAGATTGGAAGCAGTCTGGAATCCCACATCACGGAACAACAGACAATGAGCATAGGAAATCAATGTTCAACACTGTAAATTTCTAAAATTTGAGTGTATTGTGCAACTCTGTCACAACTACAGAGACTACAGTGATGGTCTGTTTTTTCAGGAATATTGAAGCACCTGTGATTCTTGCTTTTGTTCCAGTTATTAAGACTATACAATAGCATGCAATAAACTAATGTTAGTTGAATAAATAAATGATTAAGTGAAAAGATAGCAAGAGAGTACTCTTCTGAAGAAAAATAGGGAAATTTCAGCACCACCATTTTAACACTTTGAAAATAACTACCAATCACATAAGGTTTGTTTTAACTACAAAATCAGACAGAAATCTTTTTGCCCATATTCTTTAGATATCTGTATCTTGGTGACTATCCAGTACAAGAAAGTTAAAATCACCTTAAAGCTGACCAATGACTCACCATCAGCAATATATTAATTATTATAATTACTATTATTGTGTTAACATATTGGGGATGAGGGTTACATTGCCTTGCAGTTTCAGGGTGAGGTCCATTATACTAAAGAAGTCTTGAGGACAGTAGTGTGCCGTGGTTGTTCTCATTATGTCAGCTGTCAGGAAACAGAGATGAGTGTTGAGGCTCAGTTTTCATTCTCCATGTTGTTCAGAACCTCAGCACAATGAATTGTGCTGCCCATAGTTAAGGTAAATTGTCCCACACAAATTAGCCTAGTAAATATAATCCTTCTTAGCCCCACTCAGAGGCTCATCTCCATGATGACTCTAGATCCTATTTGGTTGATGGTCAGTATTCACCATCAAAATTGGTATCACTTTGGTCTTTTACCTCTCACTAACTACTGTTCCCTCAACACAGTCAAACAAAACAATGAATGTTCACCTGGTGGAAATATGAACAGAAATGGAGCTCCAGATGATAGCATGGTGAAAATAGCATGGGTCAGCTGTGAAGAGGCACATGATGTGAGGGCGATAAATTAAATAGAGGACAACAGTATAACCATAAGTTACATTGTCTACAAGAAAATACAACTGACAATATATCTGTTGATTGCACATGGTTCAGTAACAATAACCTTGCCCTAGATGAAACTGAAAAGGCACTAGAAAAAGGAAATACCTGCTTCAAAGCCACATAGCCTGCCAGTAGCAAAGGCAAATTAAGATATATTCTTGTGACTTTAGCACAAATGAAAGACTATACAAGGGTCACTTCTTTTGGCTTCCAACGTCTCCTAACTGCAGTTAGAGCTTTGGGCTCCTCTTAAGACACTGAAAATCTCACCCCCAACCCCCATATTCACCTTTATTTCTACTAAAGCTGGGCCCTTTTCATTTTTCTATAAGTTACACTTCTCTAGACAGTCCTGAGTTGTCTAGACATCGCACTGATCTGAAATACTACCTATTTACAGTATCGATGTTTCATCCGTGCATGAATATGTATATGAAATCATTATAATGATTAATATTTTTCTATTCTTTCTTTGAAATTATCTAGACTACAAGAAGTATGTATTGAAATGCTCTACAGAAAAAACATATTATGCCCTCCATGTACTGTCAAATAATTCAGGAAATATAAGAGAGAAAAGATGTCAGGTTTAGAAGTGGGGCATAATACTGTTTCAAAATAGAAATATTGGGTAATGTTGGTGAAATTTATGTGAAATACCTTGTAAATCTTTGTAATTTATACTGTTTAATCTTCAATATTTCTGCAATTTGAAAATTCTTGATTATTGTAAATTATAGAAAAACTTGGAAAATATTGATTCTTTTAAACGTTGTCTTGCTTTTCTTCTATAATTCTTATTAGGCATATGTGAGAAACTTTCAATCTATATTGCATGCTTTTTAGTTCTGTCAAACATGTCTCATATTATTAATGTTATAGATCATATTATTTTGCACTATATTCAAAATTTTTATTTACCTATAGTAATCTTGAGACTTTTAGATACAATAATTAGTTATTTCTTTCACCTATTTCTATGGTGTGTTCTGGGATCAGAATCAGGTCCTCATCTTTGTCTGGCAGTTTTTCATCAACAGAGTCAGATAACCAGATATGTTTATATTTCCTAAGTATTCAATAGCCTAGATCCTTATGTAGTGCACCTAGGATTTAACTTAAGTAAACTATTTACAAAACTTTGTGGATGCTACAATTTGGATCTTAAACACTAAAATGAGTCTGTATGTTTAAGAGCTGATTCGTATTGTGCTATTAGGCTATATTTAAAAACATTAAGAAGTAACATTTGTTGGGATACTTTTTGGTCATGCATGTTATATTCTCAAAGGGGACTCACTGATGGACCCTGTCCTCTCTGAGTTTGCTTGGTTTTCCAATCTCACTCTGAAATGGAATAAATTTCATAATGTTAGACTCCCAAAGCAATCTCCCTTCTCAAGTCCAGTGCAATAAGGCCAATATGTCATGAGCTGAAGTCTTTATTCTGTGCACCTTAACAAACCTTTTCTCATTTCTACATTTTGGTATTTTCCACAACCACAGAATCCTGATCATTTCAGGCATTGTGACAGATATGCCAGCCTAAGCATCCTGAATGGAAGTAGAACCTATGTGTGATCCTAGCAATATCTACTGTGGTTTTCAACAATGAACAGAGTCACAGTTAATTAATTTCCAAACAAGGAATCATGAGCATGTCATTCTCAATATGCTCAACATCAGGAAGTTCTCCACCCCATGGAGATAGACTGACATAAACAAGGCTGTTAGGGTATAGCTTTTCTTTTCTTGTTTGTATAGCTGTAATTCTCACCAATAAATCTAATCCTAAAAGAACAGTTCCAAGACATGTTTCTGTTTTCACTGAGCAAACCCAAAATTATGCCATTCTTAATCAATGAATTAAGAAACTATTATATTCAGTAGCCTGTATATTTTTTATATGACAACAGACTTATTATTCCCTCTTATCTGCAGACACATTATAAAAGTAAAATCCTGTTGAAGAAACAATTTTTAAAAATTATGTATACACATGTGTGTGCATGTTTGTGTGTTTGACCGGGGTTGTTCACATTCATTACACATATGTAGGAATCAGAGGAAAACCTTGGGTGTTATTCTTTACTTTTTATCTTGAAATAGGATCTCATTTTGGTGAATCATCATCGTATATACCAAGATAAATAACCTATGACATTAACTTCTTAGCTTACTATAGGGCACTGATATAATGCATTTCTGTTTATTGCCTTGCCTCCCTTTGCTTGCATATCTTGTTTTTGTATACAACCCAGGACCATTTGCCAAGGAGTGACATTCTGTCCCCCAAATAAGGCTGAGCCCTACCACATCAATCATCCTTAATCAAGAAAATTCCACACAGACAAATACACAGACCAATCTGATGACTTCAATTCCTGTATTGAGGTTATCTCTTCCCAGATGAGTGATAGATTCAGAAATACTGTTTAAACATTTCTCTTTATTGTTCAATCAGTAAAGTATTAGACATGAATTCAGATCCAAGAACCAGAACTGTCCACTTTAGAAGGCATAAGAGTCTGGGCTTCATGACCGTGAAACACAGGAGTGGCAGCAACAGATGGAAACATTCACCATCAAAGAGCTAAGGTGAGCAGGCAGGGAGTACTGAAGATGGAAAAGCAAAGAGCACTGAAGATAAGCAGGAAATGCCACTGAAAGAAGGCAGGCAGGTATCACTGCCTCATCCCTAGACATCTTTGTGTCTGTGCTACTGCCAGAAGGTCCTACCAATTCTTGTGGAGGGTTTTTCCACCTAAAGTAAGCCTTCTCTGATGTCCTCAAAGACCAGAAAATATGAGTATCTCTTAGTCTAATTTTAGATCTAGAGATAATCAAGTTTATTTTAAAGACTAATGATTATGTTGATAAGTTAAGCTCCCTCTGGGTGGCAGGTCCTGAGTGCCCTACTTTTAGAGTCTACTTGAATTTCCTTCACAGAATGTGAGAAGTGTTTCAAAGAACTTAAAAGACATGCAATATGTATTTATAGTTTCCCACACCAATTAGACTAGTAAATATAATCCCACAGGCCCATTTTACATCAGAGCACTGGATATGCAAATTCACCAGCATTCTGTTCAAAATATCTAGGAACTAGAAGCACCCTAAATGTTCCTCAACTGATTATGAAAATGTTATCCATATCCACAGTGGGGTTCTACTCACCTATAAAAACAATGAAATAATGAAAAGCCCATAAATTACTAGGATTAGAGCATATTATACTGAGTGAAGTTAACTCAGATCCAGAAAGCCAAAGCCATGTATTTTCCTTATCTGTAGATCTAGCTCTGAACCTTTGGATACAAGTATATAACCTGGAGTAACTGGGAGAAAAACAAGCAAAAACAAACAAAAGAAAAGAAAAAGAAAAGAATCTAAAAACCATGTAAATAAAGAAAGACTATGGGGAGAGTAGAGACTAGGCTCTAGAGAGGGGATACTAGGGCACAGGTACTCGGGAGGTGGAATATGAAAGCAGGAAATCAATTAGAATGGGATAAAGACTAATAAAGTCAGTGAAGGAAGGAAGAAGGATAAATAACAGAATGATATTTGAAATAGACATAGGAAAGCATCATTTTATTTTTATTCAACAGTACATGGGTACATTAGGCAAAGTCAAAGAGATTCCAGAAATAATACATGCTACTACCTTGCCCTTAGTTGCCTCACAAGACTTGAAGGTGAGATTCTATTGCTTAAGACATCATGTGTTAGTCACTGGAACTACACTGGAAGGAATAGAGGTGGAACTAAACTGAAAGTCTTCATTATGAGCAATAGTTCCTATAGTATTCAAAGGAATTATGCAAACTGTCAAAATAGAAAGCAATTAATAATAACTATTAATTAAAATAGCATATAATGGTAAGGCCCATGAACTACAATTATACCATGGCAAGTTATGCTCAATGATATAATAGTGGCTTTTATATATTGAGACTACCCAACAGGCATCTAATTGGATTTAAGGCTTGCTTGATAGGAGAATATTTGTACCCATTACTGTAAACTTGGCAAACCTGTTTGGTGAGATAATAGCGCCTAGAGGAGTACTCCTACTGCCATTTTTACATACCAGTATAATTTCTAATTATATTCAAAATGCTTAAACTTATGATACACATAAGTGTAGATTTTATTTTTAATAAAGAAAACTTCATTTGACAATGGATAGAAACTGTATATGTTACTTTTTATTGTTGTGATAAAGAATTATGACTAAAGCAGCTTATGTAAGGAAGGGTTTCTTTGAGCTTGTTTTTCCACTAGGATGAGAGCTCATAGCCTTTATGACAGGAAAATGTGGAAGTTACACAAACATGGTGACTGGAGCAGTAAGCTGAGAGACCACATTTTAAACCACAAACAAGAAAAACCAAAAACAAACAAACAAACAAAAAACCTGAAAACCACAAGTCTTTAAATTTTCAAATCTCTTCCCTGGTGATTTTCTTTATCCATCAAGGTCATACCTTTTAAGCCACCCAAGCAGTTCCACTAACTGTGGACTAAGTTTCTAAATGTGAGAAACATTCTAATTTAACTCACCACAGAGAATGTTACAGAAATCCACAACAGATCAAAATCCAGAGAACAATGATCATTGTATGTCCAACCTCAACTGGTGCAGCTACAGCAAGATACCTACCTATATCTAAGACATTCAGGGAATATCCAGAAGAGACAGCAGGGACACTCTAAGATCCAGAGAATCAAGACTCTTCTAAGAGTGTTTTCTAGGAAGACAGAGAGGCTGCACCCAAAAAAGTTAACAATATTGCTTCTTAAATAAGATGCACACGATGATAACACAAGTTGAAATGTCAATGTGAACAAGGGAAGTGTTGCAAGGCCTCTCCCATAAAAGAATGGTTATAAATGATTAAAGACAACTGAGAAAAGAAATAAAAAAGTGTTCTTCATGAATGAGCTATCTGCAAAGTGATTGAATGCCAAACAGCCATCCCTTAATACACATAAGCAGAAGTAACTGGGTGAACAAAGATTGTCTGTGGTAATGTCCATGTGAGGTTGCCTAGATTAATGGCTAATGTAGGAGGGCTTGGGCCACCTGTGGGTAACACCATCCTTGGGCAAGTGTAACTGAAATATATAAGGAAGTGAGCAGAAACAAGTGATCAACCACTAAGGAATCTTCCTCAATGGTTACTGACCAAGGTTACTGCTTTGTTTTCCTGACCTAAGTTCCCTCAGTCAAGGACAGTTGCTTAGAAGTATGTACTGAAATATAATCTTTCCTACATAATTTGAATTGGTTAGAATGTTTTATCACAGCAACGGAACACCAAACTACAAGAGTGATTACACACATTCCTGCAGGTAGATAAGGAGAACAGAAGACGGTGGATGTAAGAATCCCTGGAAATGAAGGTGTAAATGGTTGTGAGCAACCTGACCTGGGTACTAGGAACTCAATGAAGATACTATGAAAATGTAAAAAATATTCTTAGTTGCTGAATCATCTCTCCAGTTGCTTATCATGAATTGTTATTTAAAAAAGATAATACAATTTGTTTCATTTACATTTGTGATTTTCTTTAAGTTTATGAACAAACTTGTCTTATTGTTTCTTGTATCTTCCTGTCAATTTCTCTTGCAAGACCTACTACCTATGTGGAATGTCTGGAAGAATATTTCTTAATTATTTATATAATTATATCTGAAAGAATTGGGCATAATTGAAGCCATGTATTCCTCAAGTTTAGGTTTGTTTTACCTGGCTACTTAAGAGAGGTACTGCCTAGTTTGTGTTGCTTAACTTGAGATATGTTTATTAATAATTCTGAAACTCATTTTCTGACAGAGTTATCCAACTGTCAAGGTTTTAATGTCTTTAGATCTTTCCCATCAGGACATTTCATATGCTGCCTTTAACATTTACAGTGATGATATTTGGGGAATGATTTAAACATGCAATTTGTTCAGTAAATTGATGTGATTCCTGGTGAGTTGATTGACTGTGTTTTCTGTATAATGAATTTTGATCTACATAATCTGGGTACAAACTGGAAAGAGACCTTGGTACTAAGAAAGAGACCTTACATGTTTATTCTAGTTTCTGTATTTGTTCTATATGTGATGATTATTTAATAGATTTAGGCTTTAGTTGCTCACTGGAACTTTGGGCTTCTGCATTGGAAGACAGCATCCCATTTCTTGATTCCTTTAACAATATAATTATGTCTTCATTTCAACCACAGCTTTAGTGCTAGCTTCCTGTATATTACACACTACTTCTATTTTATTAAATATGTTTTTAAGGCCCAGTTGGAAATTGCTGGCATTCCCAGCAATGCCATTTAAAAGTATGTGTTGATGAATCCTTCTTTTATCCTTAAAAAATGAAGTGTTCAAAGTATGCAGATAGGCAACCAATTAAAGTAAAAGTATTTTCACATTTTAAATACTTTTTTCATTGAATACAGGCTTTTATCCCTAAGTACATTTGTGCTATTTGAACTTCATAAACAGAAATAAAAAGGACCTGTGTTGTAACGCTAAACTACTAAAGATAGGACCTCAGCGTATATGAAACATATCACTGATACTACTGGTTCTTTTAAAAAATATGATACAGGACTTTAGTGCTGTCTGCCATCAAACTTAATATGCCTCTACTGCTCAAGTGCTGTCTTCCCTAAGAAAAACCACAAAGACCAATTCCCATGTACTTGGAATCACTCAAACTCCAAGTTTTCTGTTCAACCAATTGAGCTATGCACTCTGCTGTATGTGGTTTTTGGTTTTTTTTTTTTTTTTTAATGAAGCTCATCTAGATGAAACAACATTAATATATTCATGGCCTAATCACCAGTCTCACTTAAAAGTATATCACATAACCAATTTAATAGGTCAGAAGATTAGTGCACCGCCTAATCCTAGTATTTTTTTAAAAAGCCTCTGTGATATCTAGTTTTGTCAACTTGACATTATTTTAAAGCACCTAGAAAACAAATTTTAATAATGGGTTAACTAGATCAGGCTGGAAAGTGAACATACCTATGAGGGACTTCATTAACTGGGTTAAATAAGCTCTGAAGACCCACTCAATGTGTAGGATGTATGATTTCATAGGCTGTGCCCTGAAACATATATGAGTAGAGAAAGACAACTAAGAACAAGCAGGATGCATTCATCTTTCTCTGCTCTTGACTCTAGACATGATGTAACTAGCTGGAATTTTTCTAGTATAAACTAACAAGAAATGTTTCCAAAAATATCCTGCTTGATTTAATACGCTGCAAGTTCCATTCTTTTTTTAACTTTTTAAGATTTATGGCATATGTGGAATTAACATGAGAAGTAGGAGAGTGTTTCTGTCAGAGTCTTTTCAAAGACTCTGACCTTGACACTCTACTCTGTGTTATTAAATGTCTTCTTTGAATAATGAGCTTTTCAAAGAAGCCTTCAGAAAGGTAGGATGCTAACCTCACACACCTTTCAAGTTTCCTTGCAAAGTACTCTGAATATTAAGGTGTCACCTTCAGGGCAGCACAGGTCATTGTTACTAAATAGTTACTAGGAAGGTAAGGCTGCAAGTCTGTCACCCGATCAGAGAATAGTCACAAGGGTCCCTTAGGGTGCTAGCACCAAATTGTTGCATTTTTTCTGCCTCAACTCCCTTAAAAATTGAAGGCAATAGCTTTGAAGCTCAACAGTGGAGTCACAGTTTTCACTGTCAACACCCACATTCCCTTGAGAACTTGTCTTTGTTACCAGAGTTGTTAGGGACAAAGCCCTGGCATACATAACAAGCTCTATGTATTCATATAGGGAATTATATAAGTAACAGTGAAAACCAAAGACAGGAGATTTATTCACTGTGAGGAGACTATAAAGAAATAAACACTAGGTCATTTTTCTTTCCCTCTCCATGTCACCTTCTCAATCTTAGTATAACATTTCTGTTTAAATAGAGGGTCTAGCAGTATGAGTAGCTAAGCTGTATTCTCCCATCAATCAGCCATTTCCCCTGCTCCAGTTGCTCCCTGTCTGATAAGCTCTTCCTGTATCACAATAAGCTCTCAAACTTTTTGTTCTAGTACCAAATTGATGAGGAAATTTCAGCTTCTTGCAGCCCACTCTTTCCATTGTTTGATCAGTCTTAAGGAGAGCACTGGTGTCTACAGAATACCTTCATTCCAGTCAGAATGTTCCCTCTCTTATAGCTCTGTGGTGTTTACTAATTATGTTTTGCAGGCTTTAGGCCTTGTTTTGTTTTGTTTAGTTTTTGTTGTTGTTTTTGTTTGTTTGTTTTCCTGCTTTGAATATGTGTCATTCTCCAATATTTTCTAAAAATCTATGTGCCATTTTATGTCTCTTCAGTAACTTGTTTGCAATTTAAATTTTTTAATTGTTTCATATATCTCTTATCTCTTGTTTCTAAGCAACATGTTTAATGAAAACATTCTGCATATATGTATGTATATGCACATGTATATTTAAATGTGTATACAATCCTGTATGTACTTCTGCTGACCTACTTTTTTTCCCTGAGCTATCCCAACATAAAAAACTAAACTTAGGCAGTTGGAGAAGGGGCCCCTAACTCCACAGGCAGGAAGTCTTGGTGCTGGCTTTCAAGGTGTACCATGAGAAGGATGAGAAAGTCCAAAAACAAAAATACCATACACTGGCAAAGGCTGTCTGTCCAACCAGCCTCAGCTGCTAAGCAAGACTCCTGGTCTTCTAAGGCTCATAGTCCACTAGCCCTCCTGCTATAAATGTGGTCGACAAGGTCATTGGGCAAGGGCTTGCCCCAACCCCAACAAGCTAAGGGGACCATGCCCTAGGTGCCATCAGGAGGGACATTGGGATGTCTATTGCCTTCATGTGGTGAAGAACAGAGGGATGTCAACCCCAGGTAACCCTTCAGCCAACCTCCTAGGCTTGGCTATGGGTGATTGAAGAGGCAGGAGCTCTCTTGCTCTACCATGCCTATCATTAGCAGGGAGCCCCAGGTAGCTATAATGGTATGTGGGTCGCCCATCTCCTTTCTCTTGGGCACTGAGGCCACTTACTCACTCCTGACTGAGTTTTGGGAACCCACTTCACCTTCACATTTTCTCTTGTCGGTGTAGGAAGACAACCTTATCTCCCTCATCTTCCCACACCTTCATAAAACATAAAAATCTCTGCATTTTTGTAAACACATCATTGGTGCCACATGACCCAGATTAGAAACTCTTAAGGTTTGCATCCCACCTCAGCCACCATGAGAGATCCACACTCACTAGCTCAGAAGAACTGGTAAGACCCCCCCCCCCCCATACCCCACTGGTTGGAGTAACTATCTACATGGACTCAGAGGAGAGTTCTTGAGCTCCGAGCTACTCCTGTGCCACTCTAAGTAAATGACTGTCCACATAGTCACAAGAGAATTCTTGAGTTCAGAGCCTGTTTTGTCCTTGAGGATAGGAGACATTCAGTCTTTCACTGACACTCATTTTAGGACTTATTCCCTTGGGTGAGACATTCTCTTTTCTTTTGAGATGGTTTCTTTCTACCCGCTGAGAATTCCAGGCTGTGCCTGGACAACTGCTCTCTCAGTAGCACTGCCTCTAAGCATTAACCTCCCACACACACATGTCTCACCCAGGGGTCATTCTTTCACTGGCTTTGTCCCTATTTAATGGGATGTCTTAGTTTAAATCTCTCTCCATCCCACTTAACTGGCACTTTATCACTAAGGACCCATAGTGTAGAACTCCCCCCTGCCCACTTCTCATTTGTGGCTCACTACAGCCAGTAGTTCAGCTAGTTGGCCAGAAAAGCAAGTCTGTTCTTGCCCCCTGCAGGGGACCCTACTTGCTGCCCTTCTTCCCCCTTTTCTCCTTAGCTCTGCTTTCAGTTCTCAGTGGGAAAAGTGGGTCTGGCCCCAAGTACTGCCAGAGGCCTCCTCCCTTAGACCTGCTTTCCCATGCACTTGCATCCACCTGCTGCCCCTACCAAGGCTCACAGCCACAGGAAACCCTGCTCATCCCCTATCTGCCCCTGAGAAGCCACTCCTGCACATATAAGCCCCATCTGTCTCCGCCCCCTGCCAGGGACTCTGCTGCCTCCCCTCCCCCTCTCTCTTTGCTTGGCTCCCTCAGTCTCCTCCAGCTACCACCAGTCCTTGATCCGGGAATAGTTTCCACCTTCTACCACGTGCAAGGGACTTTCTCCCCCTCTCCTTCTATTTCTATGCCACTCCTGCCAGGTTTTTTATTCTGATCCTAGCCATATGTCTCTTTGTTACTGCTATTAATTTCTATTCAGTTATAACCAATATATATTGTGCTCAATCCAGTCAGAAGTTTGTTAATTCTTGAGTTTATGGCAGACAGAAATTCCAAAGTCTTTTAACAGTTGGCCCAGGATGGTAGATGGTCTCAGAAGATGTGGACACAGCTACAGGATACTTCCTAGATTGTGATATGACAATCACTGAAAATACAGTGGACAAAACTGGATATCTTGGGTCAAGGGGCTTGGCTAAACCAAAGTAAGCTTACTTCCCATGTCACGTGTGTCCATTACACAGAGGAAAAGCCCTGAGTCTTCTATGCTTGAAAGCCATGCTGACTCTGATCAAGTTGCCATGTAGTTGCGACAGAGTCCAGGGAACTGTTGACTATTGGACTTGGCCTATTTTTAAATACTGTAATTGCTAGATTATTGTTTATTTCTCAGACGTAATCTAAGAAATTTCACAGATGTAATCTGTTATCTCCTTACCTAAACTACGTTTCCATTAAATGCTTCATATTTCCTTTTCTTGCTATGTCACTGCCCTAAGGTTATCTGATTTCCTATAAATTTGCCTGACACTAATAAAGCATTCAACTATATGATTCAACTTTTTCAACTTTTTACTTTTGTCCTTTCTGCTCCAGAAAAGGCTCATCTTAAAGACTGTTCATGTTGCTAACTCATGTTGTTATATCTTTTATAAACTTATAAACCAGAAAATCCATTCAGATCTGCCTCTCATGGACCCAATAGACTCCATCCAGATAAGTACATCTGCCCAAAGTTCCCACTTCCTACCTATTCCAAAGGGAGGGATACCTCTGGGTTTAAAATGTACATTTTAAGAAAAAAAAATGTTTTCTACCAAGTATACTTAGCCTTATTTCTCTACCTATAATAATGTGTTTAAATATCTTGTCAAGTCCAGGCACTTACTACACCTAGGACAGCTGCAGAGAATCAACCTTCACATGCTCCAATCTCCTCTCAGACACAGATGCTTCTACTGGACCTGTTCCTTCTGACCTATTCTCAGATGGCTCCACAGACCCTGGACAACAAGGAAACAGCCAACTCTCCTATGACTAGACAAACACCCCCCACCCCCATTCTTCTGGGTTCCCCAGAGACATCGCCCCCAATACCAGCATGAAACAGTCAGATATTACAATGACCCTATTCCTGCTTTGTCATTGCCTCTTTCTAATTTTTCTTTTTTAATTAAAACAAAATGTGGGAATGTTAGCATTCTGTCTAAATTCCACCCCACAGTTACCTGGCAACAGCCAGGTGGGCATGGCCCATTATGTCTTGCCCCTCTGGCTTCTCTCTTGCTTCTCTTATTTCTTACCTCTCCCCATTAACTTCCCCCATATTTCCAGGTGGTGATGGCCAGCCTCTACTTCTCTACTCTCTCTCTGCCTTTCTCTGCCTTTCTCTGCCTCTACTATCCTCTTAGTTCCCATCCCCCATGCCCTCAATAAACTCCATTCTACACTATACCTTCATGTGTGGCTGGTCCCTCAGGGGGAAGGGATACCTCAGCATGGACCCGCTGAGGCACCCCCTTCCCACACATCCATACAACATATATCTTTATCATTTTTATAAACACATCAGAGGGTATAGTTCATTTGGTAGGGAACTTTTCTAGCATGCACAATGCCCTAGGTTTGATCTTCAGTATCACATCATAGTAATCTGAGGATCAGAAGTTCAAGGCTAGCTTGAGCTCTTAAAATGGCTTTATACAAAGATACTATAAAGTTAAAATGGAAGGTTTGTTTGGCATATAAATTTAATATATGTAAAACTTTGAGCTTTGATTTTTCTGACATGCCAGAAGTTTACCCCTTTCACCAATTTATTGAAGCTAAGAAAAGATACATTTTCACAGGAACTGTCTACTTACAGCTTCATGTATGTCTGCTTGCAGTCTTCCTCGAAATATTCAAATATCTAGATTTGCTAAATCTGACATTCAAAGTCATTCAGGTGGAACAAAATGCCTGGGGTGGGGGTGGGGCGTTAAAGCTATATTTTTCAATACCAAAATTTTCTAAAGAGTGTTTTTCCTGTCACTGCAGGGCAACAAAAATCTCCTGTCCAAATCCTAAATAAATCCCCCTATGGGTATTACAGCAAGAGAAGAAAGGGCATTGCCCTACTCAACACTTTATCATGTCCTTCATATGGCTGGTCAGTGCAACTCCAGCAAGTTGTCCTCAGACCTCCATGAAGAAACACCACCAGCAAAATACACGCACTAAATAAAAATAAACGAAAACAAGTAAATAAAAGTTAGAGTTAAAATTATTCAGCAGCACTTACTTTTGTAACCACTAAAGCATCTAGCACTTATTTAATACAATTATAGAATAACAGTTCAGTTTTTTAAACCCTATAATCACTCAGCTATGTTGTAAACAGATAAATGAATGAATACGTTCTAGGAACATTCACTAGAGAATAAAGTCTATAGTTCTGGCTACATTTTTGCTGAGAGATTTGATGTCATGTGTTTGTTCCTATACCATGTTTGTTTGTTTGCTTTGTTGTGTTTTTCATTTTTGCTTTCATTATTCAATTTACATCCTGCTCACTGTCCCTCCTCCTAGTCACCTCTTCCCACAATTCTCCCCCACCCCCCTTTATGCTCTGAACGATTAGAGGCCCCACTGGGTATGACCCAGTTCTGGCACATCACGTATCTCTGAGGCTATATGTATCTTCTCCCGCTGAAGCCAGACAAGGCAGCCTGGCTTGAAAAATATATCCCACAGACAGGCAACAGCTTTTCAGATAGCCCTTGCTCTAGTTGTTCAGGACTCTCATGAAGACCAAGCTGTATATCTGCTACATTTGTGCAGGGGGTTGAGAGGAAGGGGGATAGGTCCAGCCCATGTATTCTTTTTGGTTGGTGGTTCAGTCTCTAAGAACCCCTAGGGTCCTGGTCTGTTGACTCTGTTGTTCTTTTTATGTAGTTACTATCTTTTCCGGACCCACAATCCTTCTCCCAACTTTTCCATAAGAGTTCCCAAGCTCTATCCACTGTTTGACTATGAGTCCCTGCATCCCTCTGAGTCAGGTTCTGCGTGGATCCTCTCAGAGAACAGCCATGCTAAACTCCTATCTGCAGGCATATCAGAGTATCATTAATAGTGTCACAGATTGGCGTTTGCCTATGGCAATATTCAATAAAATACTTGCAAACCAAATCCATGGACTCTTAAAAACATCATCCAGCATGATCAAGTAGGTTCATCCTAGGCATGCAGGGGTGGCTCAGTATATGAAAATCCTTTATCTTTGCAAGCAGGTATTTCCTGTGCCATGAGTTCAACATCATTTAGAAATTGGGCTCCGGGATAGATTTTATTTTCTGCATCCTAGTTGAATAACATGCAGTACCTCTTCTTTCTTTCTTTCTTTCTTTCTTTCTTTCTTTCTTTCTTTCTTTTTTTGAATTAAAGCATGAGCCCCCACTTCCCAGAGCAGAACCATTTCTTATACTCACGTCTTACATCCATCATTTAGTTTTATTGTAATTATGACTTATGCTAGATATAAAGAAACTGAAGGAGTGAAAATGCATTTGGGTTCACGGTTTGGGGTCCATCATGAAAGCAAAGGCATAGCTGCAGGAAGGAAAAGAAATCATTATAACACTGTGAGGAACATTTGAAAATTGAACCAACCAGCACTGTCAGAGTCTATACCTGGTATTTATCTCAAAGTGGCTGGAAGTTCAAAAGGCTTTATCCGTCAAATGGACTTCGTATTTTCAGGTACTTTGTGTCTTATTCAAGGAATTGGATTAAGAGCAAACAGATTTCAAAGTAGCAATGAAACTAAGTTCAAAAGCAACATGACAGTATAAATCGGAGATATTCTGTCAAGAGTAACTACATGACTCATGGCACCCAAGAGTTCTGATTATTGTTAAATTCTAAATTCTACTTTTATTGGGTTCAAGTGAAGGCCTTGATTGTATGGGACACAAAATTTGAGGTTCTTCATTTTGATTGACAAGCATGGATTATTTACAACTTTTTTTCATCTGATTTTAATTATATGCACCATAGGCATATGATGGTAAATGGGGGGGTTCATTCCTTGAAAGTTCATTCATAGAATATATTCACACTAATCAATAATGAACAGATACACTAATTGCCTGAATACCCCAGTTATATTTCAAGATTTGTTTAAAGAAAAACAGAGCACCACATAGAACTGTCAAGAAGAAACAATTTTTTCCATTGTTTGAAGTGAAATATATATACATGCTAATGTAGGTAGAATCTTCAGTTGCTAAGTTCATTGTTTTGAAAAGACTTTGTATGTAAAGTATGTGCAGAATAGGATTCAGTGTACATTTATAGAGGTGTATATTTAACCTAAATTTTTGACTGCCACATTATGAAAATATTCTTTATATTTGCTTGAAAACAAAGGTGTGTGTGTGTGTGTGTGTGTGTGTGTGTGTGTATCTCCCTAGTATACTGTACTGATGCCCAGAACTCACTGAAGCTCTTATTGCTTCACAGAATATTTATTTTTCTGAAGATTTATTTTTAAGTCTTCTCCTTTGTCTTCTTCTTGTTCTTCCTCCTCCTTCTTCTCTCTGTCTCTCTGATTTCTCCTTCCCACTCTTTGTGAGTGTGTGTGTATGTGTGTGTGTGTTTGAGTTTGTATGTTTGTGTTGTGAGTGGAGTGCTAGCAGAGGCCAGAAGTGGGTGAGAGAGTCCCTGAAGCTACAGTTTCAGGCTGTTGTGAGCTTCCAAATATGGGTTCTAGAAACAAAATTATACTTCTCTCCAAGACCAGTGTCTGCTCTTAAGCACTAAACCATCTTTCTTACCCAAAGGGTTTTCCAGTTCCATTTTGAGCTGCTTGTTCTCACCTGAGTTTGGCTTTAATATCTACTATAAATCTAAGCCTGCAGGACTTCCCACATCTGGAATTAGATAAGCTTGGAAGAACTAGAGAGGAATCAGTTCTGGGGAGCAAAATGGAGTAAATCATGACTAAGAGGAATAAATCCAGAGTAAGATAGGAAATCAAAAAGGGCAGCTTCAAAGCAGCCCCTGATGTAGTTCCTACAATATCTCTGCAGTAGTCTCCATCTTCAGCATCCTGTGAGCTAGACTGTGATCATTCCACCAAAGCAATAATTACCTTTTAAATGCAGGATACTGAGACCCATTCAGTAAGTTCCAAACTGTGCACTCCAGGGTTCTCTCCTGAGACCTCAATCATTAGTTCCAAACATTACTCTTCTGCCTATAATATCTGAGGAAGTCTGTTTTCTATGCAGATGTCTCCTAAGATCACAAGTCTCTTCACTAGAAACTAGAAAACTCCCATAAGAGACTTCAAAATCAGAGCGATAGACTACCAAGATGGTTAAGATTGACTCTTATGGCAGCTAGAACTTCCCAGGAGCCAAAACTCTAGGCTAGTCCATTGTAAAATATCTAAATTAAGCTAGAGTCTAGGCATACTTGTGAGGGATTATACAGATTAAGTTGAATTGGGAAGACCTATTATAAGTCTGAGAAGCACCTTTCTGTGTGATGTTGTCTCAGACTGAATAAAAAAGACAATGAACCAAGCACAGCACTTACATCTCTGGTTCCTGACTGTGGATTCAATGCAAACAGCTTCCTCAGTCACTTGCCACCATGTCTCCTCCTCTATGATGAAGAAGCACCTTTGATCTGTGAACTAAGATTATCCTTTCTTCTCTACATTACTTTTTTCAGGTATTTTATCAGAATAACAATTACTGTATGTAACCTTAATGTGAAGGAGCAGTGTACTCAGGGAAAGAGATCTAAAATCCAAGGAACAGTATCCTTGACTCGACGAAATAAACAGTGAAGCAAAATCACAAAATGATAGTAAAAAGTATTGTTTGTTTACCCAGATTATGAGAAAGGGTCACTTCTGTGACTCTGACCAAGAACACACTCCTCAAGACATTCTCAGAATGCTTCTCTTCTTGTTCTGTTTTTTACTCTTTCAAAATACTGGAAAAGGTCAAATTTCCTATTCACATTTGCAGCTCTGTCTCTTCTGTCTGAAAAAGCAAAGGGAACATGAAAACACAAATATAATAGAACAATATGTCAACTGCTTTCAAGCCCGGCAGAAATCATTCAAACTGAAATCAGACCTTAAGTGTTCACAGCTTTGATGATTTGTTCTGCCTTAGTTTCTGATTTATTGCTTTGCTCCCAACAACCTTTCCAACCCATCCTCTGTGCATTCACCTTTAAAACCACAGTCATCTGGCAAAGGTAACTCTTCTGCAAGATGGCTGTAGAAATTTGTTTGCAAAAATGTCTTTTTAACATCCACTCTCCCTCATCCACTCAACCTCTCTCTCTGGTATGTTTGTGTGTTTGTGTGTGTGTGTGTGTGTGTGTGTGTGTGTCCTATATAGAGAGATTAGAGAAAAAATTGTGGGAATCAGATCCATTTTTCTAGCATGTTGGTTGTAAGCATGGAACTCAGGTTATTATGAGTGATGGCAAGTACCTCCCCAAATTTACTGCATTTCGGTAGTAGAATTATGCCATGATGTGAGATCTATCTAGTTGGGTTGTGTTGGGTTAATGGGGCTTCCTGCATCCACTCTGCCACAGGGCTAGGCCACATCCACTCTACCACAGGAATAGGGTCTCTTGGAGAGGCAGGACCTGGGAAATTTGATCATGCTTATCCCATGCTGTTGTAGGGCAGGTGAAACTGCAGAAAAATGTTCCGGGCCTGAGGTCCTGGGGACATCTGGAGCTGGCTGGCCATTTCCAGACCTGCACAGAGGCCAGCACCATCTGGTTCTCAGGCTCTTGGACACCCTAGGCACTGCTGGATGCTTCAGAAGAGCTGAGAATGGAGTGGGGACCCACAGGCTGGATTTAGCCCAGAGGGGGAAGGGTGGAAAGAGTGCTCTGGCTGGGCCCTGCCAGGGACTGAGTCCTTGGCTTGTTGATGGGCAGGCAGCTGGCTTTTCTTGGTGGAGGCCAAGGCTGGGAGTGCTGAGAGGCCTTTTGCACGTGACTAAGTGGCCCAATCTTTATATGAAGGCAATGTTCCATTGCTCCACATAGTGGAATCCTATGAAAAGAGGCAGTCTGTGGATTTTAGGCATTTATTGTCATAGTAGATAGTGGGGATGAGTAAAACCATACCCCACATTTTCAGGGTGGGCCTGAGGTTAAATACCTTTTGTAGGAAGGACTGTCTGGAAAGGAGAGTTTATTGGCTAAGCTGCCAGGCCTTTAGGTACCTCATTAAAATGGAGATCTGTATTTACTCTACAGAGCTTGGGACTGTTGACTTTATGGGACTGATGGCCATGGACCTATGGAGAGCTGTTGTCAGGAACCAGGGGCCCAGGAGCAAGGCAAAACGACTACCACCACTTACAGGGTTATCTCCTGCTGGGTCACCAGGGTTTCAAACCTTAGCTCAACCAGAAACCAGGCTCCCTTTCATGGTCCTACAGGGTTGCAACATTAAAATTAACTCTGGGGGACCATGAGATGCCACCTTCAAATATGAATCTTTACCACGAGATATATTTTCTGCTGATTTGTTTGGGAAGGTAGACATAAGAGCAACTATGGAAATAGAATCAGCCACCACTCTTTACAATAAATTTATACCTATACAAAAAGTGTAGGGGGTGTCTTCCCCTCCATGCCAAGGGAAAATGGGTGAATTTAAATTATTAGATATCCAACAATGAAAATCTGTGGGCAAAGGCCACATGAAAAGCATTCTTATCTGTCTTCCATACAGCCTGTCATTATTTTCCCTTATCTAGGCTGTAAGCTTTTACAAAGTTGGATATGCATTTTTTATTTATTATTCTCAGTCTAATGTGATGGTATCTTGTCACTATCAGGATGAAAGAATATTTCATCCTGGAAAGATTTGATAATTAAGTTCATTGAAATAAACTGATAATAACAACGATAAAGAATGGAATCTAGTTCTATACATCCTTGCTTCCTTTCTTAAGTGTTAATATAAAGGAAAGGACCAACCCTCATAGGCAGGCTTAACTTAACACCTTATATTTTCCTTCCCAAAGTTCCAGCCTGTATTGCAACCCCTGCAACGTGCCATGAGATGCAGCTGCATCTGTCCATCTTTGTAGGCCTTATGTAGAAAAAGGTATGCCTTAGTTAGGGCTTTATTACTGGGAAGAGATACTAACTAACAATAGTGACACTTTTAAAGAAAAAAAAAAAGTTGCAGCTTGCTTGCCGGTTCAGAGGCATAGTCTATTATCATCGTGGTGGTATGCATGGCTGCCTCAATGGCAGCTGGAAGGCAGACATGATTCTGGAGAAGAGCCAAGATTTCAACATCTGGATCAGCACACACAAGGAAGAACGAGGGAGCCAATTTTCTTCTGGCTTGAGCTTCTGAAACTTCAAAACCCATCATCAGTGACACACTTTCTCCAACAAAGCCACATATCTTAATATCACTAGGTGATATCATTCCTAAGCATTTAATTATATGAGCCTATGGGAGCTATTTCTCTTCTTCTGTCTTTTCCTTTCAGATGCTAGCCAGAGGCTAACTGACTAAATGTACTGACTAATATTTTTTGTCAACTGTCCAGCCTATTGAGTTACATACCCAAGCTGTTGGGTACACCAGTGAGGGATTTTCTCTAATTAGCATATTTGAAGTAGGAAAATTTACCCTAAATCTAGGCCTTACCTTCTAGTGGGAGCCCACATAAAAGGAACTGGAAAAAGGAAACTTTTCTTTTGGCTCACTTGCCCATACTCTTACTTGTCTTTCCTGTTACTGCAACATCTATCACTGATATCAGAACTAGCATTTTTGGATTTCCATCATAGAGAAAGTCAATGATTCTCCAGAACTCAGGTGCCAGACTAGAAGAGTTGAGACTTCCAGTGTTATAGGCTGAGCAACTACAAGATTCTTGGCTTTTCAAGCATGAGTTAGCTTGCAACTTATAAAGTAATGTAGTAAATCCCACATACAAATAAATCAGTTCTGCATGCATAGAAAATCTAGTTAACACACTGATGTTTTGAGGCTTCTTTCTCCTTCTAGGGCATCCCTCCTTGCACTGGCACTGTCTGCTGTTGCTTTCCATGCTTTCCTTTTTCATTATCCTTCTCCAGGCAACTTCAAGTTTTCCTGTCTGCTGCCTAAGTGATCTTCAGGCTTCTGCTTGAGGCCATTCTTTTCCCTAAAATTTCCATATGTCTCCTTTTAATTTCTAGTGTGAATGAAACTAATAACCAAAAGAAGAGACACTTCCTTCTCAGAAGTATATATAGATATATGAATGAATGATGGCTCTGGTAGGACTTCTCATGATTTCCTGAAATAATTCTCTCTTGTCTTTTCATTTAACTACCGGAAAAAATTAATACTTCATCCCCAGATGACGTAGAGATTCACAAAAAGAAAAAAAAAAACATATGTAAGATTATTACAAGCATGAATTTGTCATAAGAAAATGAGTTCTCACATATAAAATGAAACTTATGAACTTCTGTACCTTTATTATGTGACTGTGAAGTTGGGACTGTCAGAAATTACAGAGATAAATACTCTTATTCCATAAGTTTTAGACGAGAGTCCTCACTGCAGGCAACAATAGATTTGAGCCAACAACATTGCCCCAAAAGAAATCAATGAAAGAAATCAGTGATAAAACCGAAAGAACCTATTATGCTGAGATGCACAGGGAGAAACATTAATGACTACCTTGCAGTTTGAAACAGGAACAAAGCAAAATTCTGTTGTTAGAGTAGTGAGGGCCAGAGCCTCTTTTCTAGCAAGGCTATCAAGCCAGGCTCAATGATCCATCCTCAATAGACTAATTACAAATTCATAGTGAAAATCAGACAAAAGTGATCTATTCAATGTTCCAGACAGTTTACCTCCAGAACAAAATGAGCAACAAGCCCTCAAAACAGGATGTAAAGAAAAACAGGTGGAAGTCACATCAAGTGGAAAACAAAGTGTTGAAGGTCTACCAAATAGGACGTGAAGAGCAACTGATGCTAAGGGTGTCTAACTGTGTTTGCTCAAAACAACTTTATGGTCCTCGTTTGGGAAGCCTGCACATTTTTCCCTATGAAACCTTTCAACTTTACAGGCACTAAAAGCCTACACATATTCTTGAGTCTTACATATCTGTTTATTACAGAAAGAATTATGGGTAAAATAGGCTTTAAAAAAAACAGGACCTTTTTCTAGAAATGTCCATCTTGAAGGCACAAAGAGGAGGGATTGTTAGAGAGTAAAATATAAACCCTAAGCATGCCATGGTTGAGGCTTTAGGTGCTTTGTTTGAACCTCTCTTTGTCTATGGAGGTGGGAGGTGTTCATTCTTCCTTGTTTGTTCCAACCAAACTCTTTTTCACAGTATGTAGTCTGAATTCGTTTCTTTTGTGAGGAAAAGAAAAAAAAAGAATACTGTCACGTAGGGAGAAAACAGAGTACTCACATTGGGAAGGGCAATAAAGAAGTCCATTTAGCCTCCAAGGTGAACATCAAGGGCCAAAGTGAGGCTGGTGTTTCAAGAGAGGGCAAGGGTTATGCATTGGTAAGCTGTCTGTAGAGATATCTGGTTTTTCTCATAACTAATGTCAGCTGCATTCTCTCCAGCAACATAATCTGAGGAGTTGTAACTCTTTCTTTTTTCTTTTTCTTTTTTTAAGATTTATTTATTTATGTATGTGACTATACTGTGGCTCTCTTCACACACACCAGAAGAGAGAATCAAATCCCTTTTACAGATGGTTGTGGGCCACTAAGTGGTGGCTGGAAATTGAAGTCTGTACCTCTGAAAGAGTAGTCAGAGCTCTATGATAGACATGTTCCTCCCTCTGGCTACACTATTAGAGACTCAATTTTTCCTTCTTCATGCATAAAATTCCTGAGGAAAATCTACCTTCTTGGAGTCCATGGTCTCAATAGTCTGAGAGCTCAAAGGAGTGGTGCAACTCTCTCTTTAAAATAGCTTCTTTCCTGACAGGACAGCCACAATTTGACATGGTTTGTACAATTGAGCATCATCTTACATCAAGTCATAGGATATTAATTGGCCAAAAAACCTACCTTGCTAGGATGGAAGTTAGTTCACCAGGTTGTAGGAGACAGATCTGTCAGATCTATGACACATAAATTTGAAATAAATATTAAGAATAAAAAGCTCTGCAAACAATAGATCAGTAAGAGAGCTTTGAGAGACATGGAGACAACTGCTTTATTTTAGGAGAGATGAGTAATCTCACAAAACAGATAATAGTTGTAGGCAAATGTCTTCTGCACTCTGGTGAGTCAGGCATTTCAATTTGTCCTGAGAATTAATCTTCCCTGCAGCCAGCAGAGAAACTGAGTGATACTGTAACCTTTGGAGAGAAAGAACAGTGATGGGGTGAGATAAGTAGAAGGTTAGATATTTTGATTCCAGAACTACTTTTACTCATTTCGAACCGTTCAGCATGTCAAAGCACCACACTTTGAGAAACTATTTTCTGAGTTCTAAAATCACAAATATTGCTACATCATCATCATCATCATCATCATCATCATCATCATCATCATCAGTGTCGACATCATCTGGACTGGTCAATGTCTTAATCAGTGCTCTATTACTGTGAGAGACAGCTTGACCAAGGCAACTGTCAAAAAAGAAAACATACTTTGGAGCTTGCTTCCATTTTCAGAGGTGATCCCATTATTACCATGGTAGGGAACGTGACAGCAGGTAGCCAAGAAAGGTTGTAGAGAAGTAGCTGAGAGCTACATCTTTATTCACAGGCGGCAGAAAGAGTATGCAACTCTAGGCTTGGCATAGGTTTTTGAACCATCAAACCCCACCACAAGTGACAACTTCCTCCATCAATTTGTATGAGTTGTGCCACTCTCTGGTGACTAATAATTCAAATAAAGGAGTCTATGGGGGCCATTAATGTAGTAAAAAAATATTTAAATAATCCTGATATCTAGATTTATTCACACCTTTGAATATTTATGTTCCAAGATGAATGATACACATACAGCCTTTATATTTTTAAATATGCCTTAGGTAGCACAATAGCTGAGCAACTGCCAAACCTCCATGCTTTTAGGATCTACTTTATCACTTACTATTTACTATGTTCTACCTTGGCTGCTCCTAATCCAATTGGGCAGCCTTCTGAGTCACCTTCTCTTGGCCCTTAGCCCACGACAGCTCTCTTCCATTCTGTATGTTCTTCTTCTATTTCATTATATTCTTATATTTCTTATATTTTCTCTCCCTCCCCTCCTTTCTCTTTTTCTCTCTTTGATAGTCTTGATTCTGGGAAACCTACATACTATGAATTTCCCTTTTCCCTAACTATTGGCTGCAAGCATCTTCATTTACCAATCAGAATTAACTGGGGGCAGGTTCCCTCAGTGTCTTATGTGAGTCTTGGGGCAAATAGTTTTGGTGGCACCCAAATTAGCATTAAAATACAAGTGGCATTAAGTTAATCCACTACAATTCATATTCTAGTTACTACAGCAAACCTTCAATCTTTTGTAGAATTGATACTCTAAACACATTTTATGCTTGAAATTGTGAAGTAGAAATACCATAAATCTGTTTTTTGTCTATATTTCTTTCTTTGGTTTCTTACTTTCCAAACATATATTAATAAAAAGGACCATTGTTTCCTTTTCCCACAGCTATAAGCAGATTTTATAGAAGCAAAATCGTATGTTTTTACTTCACAGCCCATTATTTTATTCTAATCTCATCTGCAGGTTATTAATATCTTCCAGGTATTCTAGCATAAATGCCCTTAAGAGATACCTAGTTCCACAATAAGTTGATTTAGTCATCACAGGGGACCTGTGTAAGTTATATATTACTCAGGTCAGTTCATTCCTCTTTGTCTCCATTGCTTCTTTTAGAATATCCCATTATCCTCATCTTACAACAGTCAACCACTGTTCTAGCCCAAACTTCCAAATTCTTCCATATCCTACTGAAAATAATATGAACAGATTCTTCAGAGAAAAACCCAACTGCTATACCAAACATTTAGTTACTTTCCTCTTCTGTGATAAAACACAATGAGAAAAATAGGCTTTATAAAAGAAATAGTTTATTTTCATTTATAATTTCAAAAGGATAAATGTCCACTATGGCAGGTGGGAAGCATGGTATCATACCAGTATCAGTACAAAGGGTGCATACATACATGTGTGACTTTACACATGGAGACCAGAGGACAGCTTTGACTATCTTTCCTAAGTGTCTGCTACCTTTGAGACAGTTCTGCTAATGGGCCTGGAGTTTCAGTAAACAGGATAAACTGGCTGGAATCTTCTGTTTCCACTTTTCTTCCCCATTGCTGGAATTATGAGTAGGAACTCATATGTCCAGATAATTGAGAAGGTTACTGAGATCTAACATAGGAGCTGCCATTTGCATAGCAAGCACTTTTTCAGCTAAGCTACCTCTCCAGTCCTTAATTCAAGAGTTTTATTAAGGTTTTAAAGATAGGATTACTTTTAAACTGTGTTAAATTATTGAAGACAAAATGTTCCCCCACCCTTACCAAAATGTTGGGTCTCTATTTTTATGTAAAACTTACACTTACATCCCCTCCTACATAAAACTATTGCCAAATTTGCAATATTCTTTTGTCTTTGTTGGATTTATATAAAAAGTAAGCAAAATATTTTTTGGTCCATACTCAATGATTTGTTTACACAATCAGAAATTTTAGAAGCCAATTCATTTTGGATTTATATAGTTCATAAAAGTAAAAAGTCCAATGTATTTACCCTTCTTTGTAGTTGTAAACTTTTAACTACAATAACACCATGAACAAAGAAATCACAATGTGAATATTCCAAACGCTTTATACCAGCTTCAATTATACATGAATTAGCAGAAGTGCATTCACAGCTTTATTCTGTGATGTAGTGGAACACAAATATTTCATAAAGTGTAGCCATGCAGCAAATTATGATCTCATTTTAGAATAAATAGCACATTGATACTACTTGTGCAGTTAAAAGAAAATGTGGAAATTTCCCCATTGTAAGCATTGTTTGAAAGTTCACTCTGTTCTCTGAAGTGAGTAGTCTTTCATTCCAAAGGAATTTGGTAAGGTTTATTTTCCTTGAATTTCATCTTTCTCCTCTTATACCTAAATTAAAAACACTAATGCTTATTCAGTCAAGTCTTAATCACAGGCCTGGAGCAAGCAATGGAGCCTCCATGGATTTCCCAGGTAATTTGTTTAAATGATGAATTTACTTCAAGATCCTCCTTCTGTATCAGTTGAATAATTAAGGCTTCTCTAAAGGACACTTAAAATCTGATCCTTCATTGTCTTTAGTTAGCACGCTCACCAACATTTGACGTTTTCAGATCTCTTTTCCCAATCTCTTTCATAAAAGAGATGCCCGTGGAAGGCATATGACTTAACATTTGCAGTTTCTGATATACCAGGTAGATTTTCAATTTTATTTTAGAAAACATATTATATATATATATATATTTGTGTGTGTACTTTAGTGCAGGTATTAACAGCAGCCCAAAAAAGGGCACCAGAATCCTTGGAACTGGAGTCACATGTTGTTGTGATCTGTTTGACCAAGGCTTTTGGGATTGACCCCTCTGCAATAGAAACAAGTGCTAATAATCACTAAGTCATTTCTTTGGTTACAAGTGAGATAGACTCCTGTACAGAATGTATTTCATTCCTATTTTCTTGGATTATCATGGGATTCTGAGGTTATTAGTAGTCCCCCCACCCCATGTGGAAATTGAAAAGTGTTAGGCAAGCTAATTCAAGTCAGTAACCCAACCATTAAGTGAGGACTTTAGCTTCTCAGAGTCTAGATTCCTGACTCTATTATAGCTCAAGATGACTGACAGCTTAAGGAAGGAGAAGCTCTTTGGCTTATGCTTTTAAGAAAACAACAGAAAAAATCACAAATCATTTCTTAAAACTTGCATGTTCTACACCATAGAAAAGCTAACCGGTACAATATTCTAATTCTGGGAAACAGCAATCTAGGGTCATAGATGGTTTTAATGCAACCAAACAAAACAAGAATGCAAATAAATAAATAAATAACCCCCCAGAGTGCTAGCTAATAGGAAGCTTGAGAGTCCACAAGTACTGTTCTCTGTTCTTGTTAAGATCAGTTATTTACGTTATAGATTATTTTGATGGTAAGAGACAGCTTTACAGAGAAAATTTTGATATATGAGACTATTTGAAACAGAAAAATAAAAATGAGCAAAACTATATGATTGTTTTAGAACAATCATTTACTGATGGCCAGATCACTTCCAAATATATGCTGAACCTTGAGAATGAAACTTGGGGTTAACTGGGAGATTTCTCTCATTACAGGCCTCTTTCCAAAGAGTAGATAGTCTCAGGAGTTTGCACGCTTAACCTTTGTAATTTGAAGATAACAGGAGTGAGATAGTGTCAAACTTGAATAAATAGATATCTGCTTATTGCTGGTGACTCAGAGAATTGGGTGTTGATCTTGATAAATTGTACATATTTGTTGCCCAATGTAACAAGTGAGTAAAGACAAAAATAAATATATTTTAAAATATATACTGGATACTACCTCTTATAAAAATACCTAGATGCAAATACTTCATGAATTGTTTTAAAGCCAAAAGAAGGGATAGGAATGATGGATCAGCATTTGCACGTGACTGCTGTTCTAACAGAAGATCATAGTTCAATTCCCAGCACTTATACTAGTGACTCAAAAAAACCCTATAATTCCAGCTCTAGGGAACTCCGTCCAGTTCTCTGATCTATAAGGACACCCTCATACAGACTGACTGGCAATCTCACTTATGTCTCTGTGCATGCACACACACACACACACACACACACACACACACATACACAAATAAAATTAAAATTTGATATTTCAAAATGAAACAAGTAACTTCTGAAAGGAATCTAAGAGATATACCCTACGACTTCCAAATTTTACAGCTGTTATTGGGTGGTTCTGAAATGATCTGGATAGCTGTGGAGAATAAAAATTATCAGATATTGTCAGGAAAATCTCTGAACATACAAATATTATAGGTTCCCCCCCCACACACACATTCTGGTGTGCTAATAAAAACTTTAAACCACAATTCATGACTTCAATTTCTATTTTTCCATTCCCACTGGTAACTACCTGCAGATTCTTGTTGAGAATGGATATTTAGCCAATCCAACTTTGCTGTCATCCTATCATTGTACCTAAGTCTAAATCTAGCAATGCTCTTTCAGTAATGAGGACATATGTTTGTAGGTTCTTGGGAAATGTTACACCACTGAATGTATATACTGAATAATATAAATGTTCCTTATACAGTGAATATATAAATATTCAGTGAATAATATAAATATAAATTATTATTATATTATTAATAATTAACAAGTAAAGTAACCTTCCATATTTGAATCACAACACTTATAAAACTACCAACTCTTCTTCTGGAAGAGTAATCCCTTCATAAGATAAGAGTCTGGAAACAGGCTTCCTGGTCAGGATATATTTCCTTCCAATGGAACTTTCCACTGTGTTATCCTAAGTTTTCATAATTTGAAATATAACATTTTATGCATTTTGACAGATTAAAAAACATGTGTAGTTCCTAAGCCAACATTAACCTTACAGTCCTTTTCATTTAGAATTATCTCCTCTCCAAATCATTAGAACTAAGAGCTCACAAGAAACAATGACAACTCTATTATCTTGGTATCAAAGTATTCCCATTACTGTCCTTGTCAGTTAGTCCATGTCACTGTCCTGATTTTTCCCACAGTACCTGTCTTTGCTATCTTAAGGTCACAGATGATGACCTCCACAATCTTATCTTCGGGACTAAAAGATTTTTATTCTCTGTATTCATCAGATTTTTTCTTTGTACAAGTTTATATAAGATTCAAGGTCATATTTGGATGATAAGATGGTCCTCAATGGTTATTGCATTTTGCTAAATTCCTTTTAAATGTTTTATAGATATTAAAGATGTTGCTAGAGTGTTACATAATTGCTGAACTGTCTTGATCCACTGCAGCTATTCAAGTAATGACAGGAGAAATTTTCTTAATCTTGAAAGCTTGGTATTATCTGGTTTCTTCACAACTAGCTTGCATGACTTATAATTATCCAGCTAATACTAACCTTGTATTCAGCAATGTGGCCCATTACCTCTCTTCTATACCAGCACCTGTTTCTTCCTCTAAGTCTGGCTGCTAAAGTCCCCATGCCTGATACTTTCCCATAGTTTCTGTCTTTATGAAGACATCCTGCCTATCATTTCTGCCTTGCTATAAACCATCAACTCCTTATTAAACCAATCAGAAGATGTTAGAGGTAGTGTTTACAAAATTTGATGCAGTCATAAAAATAAAAATACCAAATTTTTGGATAATACAAACTCAACAAAGTGAACCAAAAAATGGCCCAGTGTTGGCAGTGGAGGACTATTCCTCTTTCTCCTTATCCTTGCCAAATTGTAATGTCACATAAGTCTTTGATATTCAACATTCTGATTGGTGTGAGTTGAATCCCAGGGTTGTTTTTGATTGACATTTCCCTGTTGGATAGGATATTTAAGTGCTCCTCATACTTTCAAGATTCTTCTGTTGTGAATTCTCTATTTAGCTCAATAACCTCTCCCCCCTTTATTGTGTTGTTTGGTTTTTTGGAGCTTAGCTTCTTGAGTTTATGTATTTTGGATATTATCCATCTATCAGATGTGGGGTTAGACAATATTTTTCCCCAATTACCTATTAGTCTTACTGACTATGTTATATGACTTGCAGAAGCTTTTCTGTTTCATGAGGTCAAATTTGTCTATTCTTGGTCTTAGAGTCTGAAGCGTTGGGATTCTGTTTAGGAAAAGCCCACCTGCTCTTCTGTCAATGAGTCTGAGGCTCTTTCACACATTTTCTTCCATTAGATTCAACATATATGGTTTTATGTAGAGTTTTTTGATCCATATGCATTTGAGCTTTGTCCAAGGTGACCAATATCGTTCAATTTTCATTTGTCTACATACAGACTGCCAGTTAGAACAGGTTAATTTATTGGAAATGCTTTCTTTTGTCCATTGTATATTTTTGGCTAGTTGTCAAAGATTAAGTGTCCATAAGTGTATGTGTTTATATCTGAGACTTCCATTTTATTCCACTGATCAATCTGTCTTTCTATGTACCAATATCAGGCACTTTTTATCACTCTTGATCTGGAGGTATATTTATAGCTGGAGGTAAGGAATAGTCATTCCCCCATAATTTCTTTAATTGTTAAGAATTGTTTTTATTATCCTGAGTTTTCTGATTTTCCATATGAAAATGAGAATTGCTCTTCCCATGCCTATAAAGAATAGTCTTAAAATTTTGATGTGGATTGCTGTCTTAGTCAGGGTTTCTATTCCTGCACAAACATCATGACCAAGATGGAAGTTGGGGAGGAAAGGGCTTACTGAGCTAGCACTTCCATACTGATGTTCATCATGAAAGGAAGTCAGGACTGGAACACAAGCAGGTCAGGAAGCAGGAGCTGATGCAGAGGCCATGGAGGGATGTTCTTTACTGGCTTGCTTGCTTCTCCTCGCTTGCTCAGCCTGCTTTCTGATAGAAATCAAAAATACCAGCCTACAGATGGTACCACTCACAAGGGGCCCTCCCCCCTTGATCACTAATTGAGAAAATGCCTTACTGCTGGATCTCATGTAGGCATTTTCTCAACTGAAATTTCTTTCTCTGTGATAACTTCAGCTTGTGTCAAGTTAGCACACAAAACCAGCCAGGACACTTGCTGTTGGTAGGATGGCTATTTTTTACTATGCTAATTCTACCAATCCTTGAGCATGAGAGATTTCTCCAATTTCTGAGATTTTATTCAATTCTTTTCTTGAGAGACTTGAAGTTCTTGTCATATAGATCATTCACTTGTTTGGTTAGAATTACAGCAAGATATTTTCTATTATTTGTTACTATAGTAAAGGGTGTTATTTCCCTATTTTCTTTCTCATCCCATTTATCATTTATATAAAAAAAGGCTAATGATAAGTTTGAGTTAATATTAGATCCATCCACATTGCTGAAGTTGTTTATCAGTTGTAGTTCTCTGATAGAATTTTCCGGGTTGCTTAGTATATGATCATTTACAAATAGTGATACCTTGACTTCTTTGTCAATTTGTATCCATTTGATCTCCATTTGTTGTCTTATTGCTATAGCTTGAACTTCTAGTAAGTGTACAGAGACTTGTCTTTTCCCTGATTTTAGTGGATTTGCTTCATGTATCTTTAAATTTTATTTGATAATGGCTGTTTGTTTGCTGTATATTGCTGATATTACATTTTTCTATGGGCATTGAATTCCTGATTATTCTAAGATTTTTAACAAGAAGGGGTGCTATATTTGTCAAATGCTTTTTCATTTTCTAAAGAGATGATCATGTGAGTATTTATTTTAAGATTATTTATATACTAGGTTACATTATTAATTTTATTATAAATTGAATCAACTTTGCAACACTGAGATGAAGCCTACTTGATCTTGGTAGATGATAACTTTGATGTGTTCTTGGATTTTCATTGCTAGAATTTATTGAGTATCTTTGCATCAATATTCATAAGCAGAATTTATCTAAGGTTCTTTCTTTTTGTTGATTGTTTTCATGGTTTGGGCATTAGAGTAAATGTGGCTTCATAGAATAAATTAGGTAGTGTTCCTTCTGTTTCTATTGCATGGAATAGTTTGAGGTGTGTTTTAATTAGCTCTTCTTTGAAAGTCTGGTAAACTTTTATGCTAAAGCCATCTGGCCCTGGGCTTTTTGTTGTTTTTGGTGTTGGGAGGATTTTAATCATATCTTCTATTTCCTTAAAGAATATGGGAATGTTTAAACAGTTTACCTGCACTTGATTTTACTTTGGCATATCCATTTCATCTAGATTTGTTGAATTTAGGCTTTTGGAGTAGGATCTAATGATTCTTTGAATTTCCTCAGTTTCTGTTATGTCTCCTTTTCATTTCTGATTTTATTAATTTGGATACAATCTTTGTGCCCTTTAGTTTGGCTTGTGTTTATCTATATTGTTGATTTTCTCCAAAAACAGTTTTTTTGTTTTGTTGATTCTTTGTATCCCTCTCTTTGTTATTATTTGTCTTATTTCTGCCCCAAGTTTCAATATTTCCTGCCATCTCCTCCTCTTGGGTGTGTTTGCTTCTTTTTGTTCTAGGATTTTCATGTGTTCTGTTAAGTTGTTAGTGTAGGATCTCTCCAGTTTTTTGTGAGGGATCTTAGTGCTATGAATTTTCTTAGCACGGCTCTCCTCTCCTTGTGTCCTATAAGTTTGGGTATGCTGTTATCATCATCTTCATTGAATTCCATGTCATCTTTAATTTTTTTCATTATAACTTCCCTTTCCAAGTTATTTTTGAATGGAGAGTTTTTCAGTTTCCATGTTTATGTGGATTTTCTGCTGTTTTTGCTGTAATTGAAGTCTAGCCTTAGTCCATGGTGAACTGCAAGGATACATGGGATAATTTCAATCTTCTTGAATCTATTGAGGCTTGTTTTGTGACCAATTATATGGTTAATATTAGAGAAGGTGATATTCTTTTTTTTTTCTTTTTTTAGGGAGATATACTCTGTATATATCCATTAAGTCCATTTGGTTCATAACCTCTACCAGTTTCACTGTGTCTCTGTTTAGTTTCTGTTTCAATGACATGTCTCTTGATGAGAGTGAGGAGTTGAAACCTCCCACTACTATTGTGTGAAGTTTAATATATGTTTTGAGCTTTAGTAAAGTTTCTTTTATGAATGTGGGTGCACTTGCATTTGAAGCTTAGATGTTTAGAATTAAGACTTCCTCTTAGTGGATTTTTCCTTTGATGAATAAGAAGTTTCCTTTCCCATCTCACGTGATAACTTTTGGTTGAAAGTCTATTTTAGTGGATATTAGAATAGCAATTCCTGCTTGTTGCATTTGACCATTTGCTTGGAAGACCTTTTTGCAGCCTTTTACTCTGATGCAACATCTGTATTTGTCACTGAGGTGCATTTTTTGAATGCAGTAAAATGCTTGATCCTGTTTGCATATATAGTCTGTTAGCTTATGACTTCTTATTGGGGATTGAGTCTATTGATACTGAGATGTTAATGACAGATGATTCTTAGTTCTTATAATGGCTGTTGTTGTAGGTGGCATTATATGTATGTGATACTATCCTTTTTGTTTTCTTGTGAGATAATTATTACCTTATATTTTCTTTGGTGTACGTACACTCCTTCTCTTGGAGTTTTCCTTCTATAATCTTCTGTATGGCTTGATTGGTGGATTGATATTGTTTAAATTTGGTTTTGTTATATGTAGTCTCTCGATCTACAATGACTGACAGTTTTTCATATAGTATGCTGGGCTGCATTTTTATTCTCTTAGGGTCTGCAAGGCCTCTGTCCAGGCTCTTCTGGATTGTACAGTCTCTGTTGAGAAGTCTGGTGTGACTCTGATAGGTTCCTTAACATGTTACTTGGTCTTTTTTCTTTACAGCTTTTAATATTCTTTCTTTTTTCTGTACACTTAGTGTTTTGATTATTATGTGAGGAGAGGAATTTTATTTCTGGTCCAATCTATTTGGTCTTCTACAGGTTTCTTGTGGATTCTTGGCCATCTCTTTCTTTAGGTAGCGGAAGTTTTCCTCCATGGTTTTGTTGAAGGCATTTTCAGGACCTTTATGCTGGGTTTCTTCACTATGCTCTATTCCTATTATTCTTAGGTTTTGTCTTTTCATTTGTGTCCTGGATTTCTTGGATGTTTTGGATAAGGAGGTTTTTTGGCTTGGTTTTTTTGTTTGTTTGTTTTTGTTTGTTTTTTGGTTTGTTTTGTTTTGTTTTTTGTTTTTGTATTCTCTTTGAATGCTGTGTCAATATTTTCTTAGGTATCTTTTATACCTGATATTCTCTTTTCTATCTCTTGTATTTTGTTTTGGATGTTTACATCTGTAGTTTTCAACCTCTTTCCTAGGTTTACTATTTCCAGGGTTTCGTCCATTTGTGATTTCTTTATTGTTTCTACTTCCATTTTTAAGTCTTGGAGTGCTTTGTTCAATTCGTTCACTTTTTTGATTGTATATTTCTGTATTTCTGTATGTGATTTATCTGTTTCCTCTTTAAGGGCTTCTACCACTTTACCTGTGTTTTCCTATCTTTTGTTCAGTGAGTTATTATATTTATATCCTCCTTAAAAGACTATAATATTCATGAAATATGTTTTAGGTCTGTATTATGGTTTTCAGTTGTATTGGGGTATCAAATACTTGCAGTGGTAGGAAAATTGGGCTTGGATGGTGCCCAAGTATATTGGCTTCTGTTGTTTATGGTCTTGTGTTTGCCTTTCATCATCTGGTTATCTCTGTATTTTAATTTGTCTGGATGTATCTGTCAGGAGCCAACCTCCTATGTCCTTAGTTTGCTGTAGGTCTCCTGGAAAATCTGTGGCCCTGGCTGCAGCAAGTCTCATGGGAAGCTTTCATTCTATTGGGTTTTCTGAGGACCAGTCACACTGATGATTTGCCCCCTTAAGTCTTTTAATGTATTAATATTATCAAGCAGTTTTCTCAGAGAAATCCTCAAATACTTGCCCAAGGAACTAAGCAAAACAATACTATTTTCAGAATGTTGCTGTTGAGGAAGAAAATATTTACATTTTCAGTTCATTGATTTAAGATAGTAGACAAATGAATTAGATCTGTATACATTAACTTTGATACCTTATGTATACATATATTGTAAAGAATAAAGCAGTTAGAGGAGGTCACAAATACATGAATATTAGTAAAATAATTACTTCCAGGAGGGAAATATTAAGAATGAATTAAAAGAGATCTCTAAATGTGCTTTATTTAGTCCTATAAATTGAAATAACCTGAAGCAACTACAACAAAATGTTCACTATTTCTCCTCCCTGTCATCTCTCCATTTCTCCCTCCTCTTTCTCTTCTTGCTCTTACTTTTCTTTCCATCTTCCTTTCATCTCTCCTTTCTTGTATCCTTTCTTCTTCTCGCTTACTGTGTCTCTACCCATTTCTTCATTTCTCCAGCCTCTATTGCCTTTCCATCCTTTTCTCCTCTATTTTTCAGTACTGAAAATGGTGCCTAGACCTTTCACATTCAAGATGGATACTCAAAGACTGAGTTATATGGTATTGGAGATTTGGGTTACTTTTACATAAATGTCTTCATTAGATTGAATATTTATATTTATTACATAGATATTATTCACAATGTTGATAAGTTTAAATATTATAGAAAAGAGCTAGCACACAGCAAAACTGTCATTATTAATGTAAAATTACTACACATACAAAACACTAGTGTAAAATTAATCACTACAATATTCGTGTGTAATTAATGTAATATCCATACATAATATTGGTTTTGAAAGATTTCTTCCAGAATGTAAAGAACTCTACTCTTTCCATTGCTCAGCATATTAGAAGGCAATATTGAATGACAGAAATAATATACCTTAAAGTGTGAACAAACAAGTGTAGTAGAAGAGTTTTTTCCTAATGAGTAATAGTTTCCCAACTTTTCTTGTATATTTGATTTGGATGGACCAATCACAGCTGGGATGAGAGCAATTTACTCATTATCAGTGCTGTCCAGCAGTGGAGAATACTGTCCTTTTCTTTTATGCACTGTAAAACTTTGTTACGTAGCATTTAACTGGCAGATATCCATCCCCTTAATGCAGTTTTACAGGTTTACCTACAGCATTAATTTCATCACTTAATCCCTCACTTCTCTGTTATTTTTCTGTAAGTATTTCATCCTGTGTCTTGGTATGTGGTCTGGGAAAATCAGCACACCTCAATAAACTTCAATTCTGAATTAAGGTGTTATACATGACCATTGAGTTCCTAATAGAATTTTAGCATTAATGCTTTACTAGTTTAAGATCTTCTGTTTTTTAAAAAGTACTTCATCTTTACCTAAATGTTACACAAAATAAGAATGTTTATTTATTAAATATTAAATGTATTAATTTTGCTACATTAACTATTAAACATATAAATGGACTATACTATACTGTCAAAGACAGCATAAGTTGTTCCCTTCTAATTTTTAATTGGTTATTTTATTTATTTACATTTCAAGTATTATCCCCTTTCCCAGTTTCCCCTCCACAAATCTCTCTTTCCCTCCATTCCCCCTGATTCTATGAGAGTGCTCACCACCCACCCATCCATCTACTTCTGCCTCAGCACTCTAGCATTCCCCTATGCTGGGTCATCAAGACCAAGGGGCTTAGCTCCCATTGATGCAAGATAAGGCAATCTTCTGCTACATATCCAGCTGGAGCTATGGGTCCCTCCATGATTACACTTTGTTTGGTGGTTTAGTCTCTGGGAGCTCTGGAGGGGTCTTGTTTGTTGATATTGTTGTTCTTCCTATGAAGTTAAAAACCCCCATCAGCTCCTTCAGTCCTAACTCTTCCATTGGGGACTTCACACTCAGGCCTATGGTTTGTTGCGTGCTTCTGCATCTGTATTGTTCAGGCTCTGTCAGAGCCTCTCAAGGGATACCTTTACCAGACTCATGTCAGCAAGCACTTTTTGGCATCAACAATTGTGTCTGGGTTTTGTGTCTGCATTATGCAATGGATCCCTAGGTAGAACAGTCTCTGGATATCCTTTCCTTCAGTCTCTGCTTCACTCTTTTTTTCTGTATTTCCTTTTGACAGGAGCAATTCTGGGTTGATATATCTGAGATGTCTGAGTGGCCCCCATTCTTCAACCAAAATAACACACATGGTATGTACTCACTGATAAGTAGATATTAGTAAAAAGAGAGCCTGGAATACCCATGAAACAACTCACAGACCATATCAAACTCAAGAAGAGGGAAGACCAAAGTGTGGCTGCTTTATCCCTACTAAGAAGGGGGAAGAAAATAATCAAGGAAGGTAGATAGAAGGAAGGATCTGGGTTCGAGAGAGGAGGAGGAAGAGAAAGAGGAAGAGGAAAAAAGAAGAGCAGGATTAGGTGTGGGGGAGACAAGAAGAACAGAGGGTCAGAAAATTGAAGGGACCTTATGTACCAGTTAGGGATGGGGAATTGGGCATAAGCATTAAAAAGTCCCAGATGCCAGAGAACCAAGAGGTTCCCAGGACCCAACAGGATGACATTACTCTCACATCTGTGGAAATTTCAAATTACCTCGAGTAGCTATACCAGTGAGTAACTGGAGCAGTAGAATACCCTAGTGTAATTAATCTAAGAATTTTTAATGCTAAAGTAGTTTTCCAGTTAAACAAAACTGTATCATAATATAAATTTACTTAGAAGTGACTAAACTGTGGTTATATGAAAATATATATAGTATTCAAAAAGCAAATATTTTAGATATGCCTTTGATAGTGGTTAAGAGAAGGTGCATGGTTGGGCTACATCTTACCAGGTATATCCTGTTCTTAAAAAACAGTGTGTGTGTGTTTGTGTGTGTGTGTGTGTGTGTGTGTGTGTGTGTGTGTGTGTGAGAGAGAGAGAGAGAGAGAGAGAGAGAGAGAGGCTTAGAATCAAATAGGGAAGTGGACCTCTGCACTATTGGTATAATTAGAAATGTTATTATATAGTATAAGTATAAATAAGTTTCATTTGTTTCTAAGTATAAATAAGTTCGAAGAGAAATAGATTTTTTTGATTGGTGTTAGAATGTATATTGAGTTAGAATATTAAGGTTTTTTTATGTTTTATGAATATATACTAATTATATATACTAGCAGGCTTTCCAAATAAATTTATCACAGGTCTTTTCTAGCTTGACATTTCAGTTTCAGCTTTCTGTATATGTACACAGAACACAATCTCACAGCAGGTATCCTGGTCCTGGCTGTTGCAATCTTTCCTCAATGTTTTTGTTGATTTTACCTAGACCTTGGATATAAATTTTGCATTGGAGCTGGGACCAAATGGTCACTTTCTCTGCATTTTGACATGTGTAGATCTCTTTACTAGATTCTTTCCAGGCTAGCAATTGTTGCTGTTCATAAGCTTTACAGCTAGATTGGACAATTGGTTTCTTTTCTTCTTGGGCAGCTGGAATAACATCTTCCAATACATTAGAATACCTAACATTTTATATGGGTTGTGGGAATGAAATTTATCACCCTAGTCCTTATTTTTGTAACAATAAAACAATACTGAATTCTGCCATATACTTTTTATGTATCTTATTGAAATGATTTTTTACTGCAACTTCTAGTAAGATGGTATGATACATTCACTATTTTGCCTACTGGGCTGGCCTTGAACTCAGAAATCCGCCTGTCTCTGCCTTCCAAGTGCTGGGTTTAAAGGCGTGAGCCACCACTGCCTGACTTGACCTTGATTCTTTTTTATAAAACTTTATTTAATATAGGTACCGTAGACATAAACAGAATATATTCTTATTACTGTAAATGCAAATCTTTCTAAGGATCATTTATGGTGTCACAAAGTTGTAATAAATTTAAAAGTGTTTAAATATTACAGTTACCAGTTTTAATCTGGTGGAATAAAACTGAATAGCTATTAAAAAGAAAATAGAAACATTCACAAATACATTGAAATTCAACAATATAGCTTTGAAGGAAGAAGCTGAGGAAATATGTCAAGTAAAAAGTGTGAGAGATAGCTCAGTTAGGAAAATGCTTTTTGAATATGGTGAACAGAGTCCACACATAAGAAACTAGATGCAGCAATCTGTGACTATACTTCCAAATCTGGATAGGAAAAACACCTTCCCTGGGTCTTGTAGGCTACTAGTGTATCAGTGATCTTTAGTTTCAATGAGAGATCTTGTATCAAAAACAAAGTGGATAAGTGATTGCAAAGTTCCCTGACATCATCTTCTGGTCTCCACATTCATGAAAATACACATGAACAGATATATATTTAAACATGTACAACTGTACACAGAAGAATTAATGCTTTCTGTGGCCTAGGATAATCTTAGTTTCTTTTGTATGTTTCTGTGGTAAAATGCCATGAAAAAATACCATGATAAAATACCATAAAAAATTCAAGAACATAGTCATATTGGCACTATTATAATCAGAGTGATGCTAAAGTCTGAGTGGCAGAAGCTTGATGAGCTGCTCATATGATATCTGTAATCAGAAAATGTAGGGTGATGAGTGCTACTGTTGTCTCACTTTCTTATTTTTAGTCAATCTGTGACCAAAGCCCAGGGATCAGTGCTATCCACTTTCAAGGTAAATCTTGCCCTCCCAGAGGTTTAATCAGCATCCTTCAGGCATGGCCAACATCTCATACTCACAATGATCTTAGATTCTGCCAAGTTGACAGCACAAACCATCATGATTTCTCCTTAGCCATAAAAATAATTTTATCTATAAAGAAATTTGGGATAACATTTATGAATCATTATTTTGAAGGCAACTGCATGAAAGGTAAAAATATTAACATCCTCAATAGAGATCTGAAGAAAAACCACAAGGTTCTTTTACTGTAGGGTCACAAATAGTCAATTAGAAATAAGCTATATTTGGGGGGGGGGTAACAATGAAAACATTTGTTCCAAATTATATTAGACAAGTCAATTTTAAATTTTTCTTTACATATATAAACAGATTTATCCTGATATATTGGCAAAAGGTGGATTCTTGAGGACAAAGAGACAATTTTCTTTTGGGATGTGGCCAATAATAGATTTCTTATGCTCTCATAGATGTAAACAGAGTCACCTCTAATTAGATTCAGGTTTTTAAAAAATAGTTCATTAAATTGAAAGAGGAAGTGTTGGAGTGGTTCTTCTGAAGTATGACATTTTGTATAATACACCAAATCAAAAAATATATAGGTACACTTATTAATATCAATAACTTTGCTCATTGTGAGAGATTTCAATCATTTATACACATTTCATGTCTATGATCTGTGTGAATTGCTACTAAATATCACTTTGATTCTTAGATTGAAGAAAACCTCAAGGTCAAAGCTCTTTAAAATTATTTGGAAAGAAATATCAAGTCTCCCTTACTTCGCCTCTGGAACATATATTCCTGATATGAAAATTAAAAATTTCTGAGGGAAACATGAAGAAAAGTATTTTTAACAATAATAAGTGATATTTCTGAGACCTCTTATACAAATGCTTACAACATGCCTTTTAATATTTTTTTAAAGAATTTACAATTACATTTCAATTATACATAATGAGTAACATTACAATATTTCACACATGCATATATAAATGTGTGGTGATCGTTTTCAGACCACTTTCTCCCAATAGTTTACACTCTTGCTGATCCCTTTCTTTCCCATATAACCCTGTTTTTACATTCGCATTTTTTGATGATGCAATAAACTTATTTAGAGTCACTTATAAGAAATGAGTCATTCAAACAATTCCCCAGGAGAAGAACAACACCTCAGCCCCTTATGAGGGAGATAATGTTATTTTATCGAGATAATATTAGATGCAAAATTATTGCTCATCCTCAGCTTATCAGGCTCTGAACCTGAGGTCTCATCTGTTGGATTTTCCTCCTTCCCTTACTACCTATTGAGATTATTAATTGTGATAATCAACTTGGTTGGTTTTGGGGTCAACTAAGGAACATGTAATAGGTGGGTATATATTCCCTCACCTGGATAGCACCAAAAGACATAGAAGTGGGAGAAATACTAAATGCTACTTGCTTGCTTTCCTGTGCTTATTGTTGATGAGCGTATCTATCCAGTTGGTGGTGGTGATGCTGCTCCTGCCACTACCACCAGACTAGGATGTCATCAAAACCCAATTTCTTCTGCCTTCTAACACAGACTGCAGACTATTAACTCTTTAGGAATTCTTCAGGCCTTCTGTGCCAGATTGTGAATGTTGAGGCATCTAGACTTGTGGACAGAATAGCTCCTGTGTTCTCAGCCCTTCTGCTATATAGACATCCATTTGTGGATGTCATTAATAAGTAATATAATATGCTTATTTTTGCAATAATTTTCATTCTATTTATTCTATTAATTTTTAGAATCTTTACAAAATGAAAACAAAACAAAACCAATTCATGGGAATATATATGTCCAACTTTGGAGAAACATTCAGAACTTCAGAACATGGCAGTACATCTGACTCACTGTCACAGAAGTGACAGAGAAGTATGATGAGACTATGTGGGAAATCATCTGTGAAGAAATAGTTACTATAACAGAACTATTTGGAGAAAAGGGAAATAAAACTTTACTAACATAAGTTGAATATGAAGACAATTGAGCTAGAGAAATACATAATTTCTCAACTGTGCAAATAGGGTTCTGTAGGAGTGAATATTTATTCTACTTTAGACTCCCAGTGGTGCCTGCCTATTTCCTCTGCACCCACTCAAGAGCTCAGGATTCATGAAGGAAACACACACACACACAAACACACACCGGTTAACTTTGATATGCCTTGACCAGAAGTACACTGCTAGGGATAGTGGGATGTTAATTTTAACAATTACCTTGACATAACATAGAATCATCCAGAAGAGAGTCTCATTTGAGTGATTATCTAGATCAGATTGGCCTGTGTGCCTATTAGTGGGATGTTGTTCTAGTCCTCTTTTAAAGTAGGAAGACATACTGTCTTAATTAGTGTTATTATTGCTATTATGAAATGTCATGATCAAAACAAAATGGGGGTGAGGAGCAAAGGATTTATTTGGCTTACACTGCACATCATATTCTAATACTAAAGTAAATCAGAACAGGAACTCAAGCAGGTCAGGAACCTAGAGACAGGAGCTGACTCAGAGGCCTTGTTAGGATGCATCTCATAGGCTTATTTCCCATGCTTTGCTCAGCCTGCTTTTCTTTCTTATAGAACCAAGGAATACCACCAGCCCAGAGTCAGCACCACCCAGAGTGGACTGGGCCCTCCCCCATGCATCACTAATTAATAAAATGCCCTCCAGCCATATATTAAGGAGGAATGTTTTCAATTGAGGTTGTCTCTCCAAAGTTGGACATATATATTCCCATGAATTGGTTTTGTTTTGTTTTGTTTTCATTTTGTAAAAAAGATAGTGGAAGGCATCATCACCCCCCCAATATAACTTTATTCTAATTTTATTTTTTGTTTGTTTGTGGGGTTTTTTTTGTTTTGTTTTGTTTTTTGTTTTTTTTTTTTTCCTAGACAGGGTTTCTCTGTGTAGCCCTGGCTGTCCTGGAACTCACTCTGTAGACCAGGCTGGCCTTGAACTCAGAAATCCACCTGCCTCTGCTTCCCAAGTGCTGGGATTAAAGGTGTGTGCCACCACTGCCTGGCTATTCTAACTTTATACAATAAGATTTTATTAACTTTTATTAATATTTCTCTAATGAGCCATTTGTTAACAGATTTTTTTCTTTCTTTCCATTTCAGCTTCCTCTGCCTCTTTTGGATGGGCAGTCAGAGGATGTGAGGATTTTTTTTTTTAAGATTCAACTATGGGGGTTTAGCAAAAAAAAATCATATTTTAATTATATGAATAATGTGATATATGAGTAACACTTCAATGGACTGCAGGAGTGACTTCAAGGAGTAATACAGATATTTGCCCTGGTAAATTAACTAGCATAAAGTTAAAAAGATTAATAAGGGTCCACGCTGGTGCTGGTGGCAGTAGTAGTGGTGGGGATGGGGTGGGGACGGTGATGGTGGTGAGGTGGCATGTGTGGCTGTGTGTGTGTGTGTGTGTGTGTGTGTGTGTGTGTGTGTGCCCACACATGCTACATTAAGAAAGTGGTAGTGTGGGATGTAAGTTGAATAATGTGAGGAAGAGGAATACTGAGTATAGAAATGCGTAATTAAGGAGAAGCCTGGACTAGGGGGGTTAATAAGTTTCAATGTAGGACTATTCCAAATAAAGTTGAGTGAAAGGAAGAATGCTTTTAGTAATAATAATAGAAAGGAAAAACACACACTGTGTCATAATAATGGTAACAGGAATTGTATTGTTGAATATTGGAAAAGTATGTGTATGGATAGGAAGATAAATGGTTTTATAATTTTTGATACAGAAGCTAATCTGAGTATCTTCTTTCATATATTACTGTGATTGTGGTCTGGGGAGATAGATAAGTGGTTACACAGTTTGTCATATTTTCTTAAATGTCAACGATGTCAAGTTATAAATGTACCATAACTAAATGATGTTGAAATTCTACCAAATCATGCAGAAGGAAATAAAGATGTGTAGAACTAAATTAGGTTTTAAACAATAAAAAAAATAGAAAGAAAGAAAGAAAGAAAGAAAGAAAAGAAAAGAAAAGAAAAGAAAAGAAAAGAAGAAAAGAAAAGAAAAGAAAAGAAAAGAAAAGAAAAGAAAAGAAAAAAGAAAAAAGGCCAGCAAGGTTTGGGACACCAGTCTCTATGCAAATGTCAAGTAGGTATGGCAGATTGTCTATAATTCATCCATCTGCAGGTAGAGCTCCAGGGTTTTCATGGAGAAATGAGGTCTATGGAGTAAACAGACTGACAAGATTATCGATAACAGCATGCTGTGACTAACAAGGAAATACTGCCTCAAAAAAAAAAAATAATAAGGTTGAAGAGTGTTCAAAGAAAACTTCAAGCATTAATTGCACATCTTTACATGCCCACATATATGCACATGCCCTCACATGTCCATCCATGAACATTGAAAGACACATGCATCCACACTTGTGCATAGCATATACCGAACAAGTGAAGAGCATGAAAAATACCTTAGCTGTTATAACAAACAAGCTTGATTCTTTTTCCAAAACTGAAAAAAAAACCTAACAAATGTATACATTCCCATCAATAGAAACTAAAATTAAAAAGAATTGTGAATGAGGAGGCATGAATATCATCAAAGATGTTATAGGAAACTTTCAAGTAACTAAACGGAAAATGGGCAAAAGGAAAAGAAACCTTTGCTATATTAAAAACCAAACAAACATGATCAAAGAAAATAACCTTAAGTTGCTAAAACCAATATTGGATGTTGTTTTGCTTTTAATAGGTAATGATGTTACAGAATTGATACTACAAAAATGTCAAGGAGTTTTCCTTTAAATGTGAAAAGAATATCTAGTGAAAATATTGGAAAGATGTAACACTTAGTTAAGCATAACAACATGTTGTTTTCCTGGGGTTTATGATGCGGACATAATTGATTTTTTGTTAAATTATACTGTGTCTGGATATTTTCATTTAATATTTACACTAATTTTTGCTTAAAATTTTTATCTTTCAAGCTCAATGTGATTGTTTAGCTTCTGCCATCCCAAACTTGCGACTTCACGATATTTTTCTCACTCACTACTTGTTCTGCCTTTTACTGGATTATATGTCTTTGTTTCCTCAGTAGCAAAGATTAAATCTAATTATTTCTAATATTGCTGCCCTACCATTTCGTTCCTTGAGACAGTTCGTTATTGCAGGGGTAATACAGTGCAAAATTAACAACATGGATTCCAGGAGCCACATTAAAAGCAAAAGCAGACCCATTTATTTTAATAGTGGGAAAAGCCATTATACCATCCTCCCAAAATCCCTTAGGTCTTATCCACCTAGCTGGCACAGCTGGCAGCATCTGATTGGCTGTCATGGTCCCATGATCATTCTTTGTTCTTTGGGTGTCAGGTAGGTTGTCAGGTTAGTGACTGCAATGTGGAATCTTCGGCTGCACATGTGTGGTCCATTATAGGCCACTAGTCAGAACATGCTTATTCACCCCTCCTACATAATATCTTCAGCATCTAATGGCATAAGTTGTTCAATATAATGTTGACTGAAAAATCTAATTGATAGCTATTACAAAGAAAGTGAAAAACGGTCACATTATACTTCAGATAAAAATAACAACACTACATCATGATGGTTTCCTTCGAGATCGTATAGGTGGAAGAACCCATTCCTTGACCTCATGGAAGAAAAGGAGTCATGGCATGTCTGAATTATGTTAGAATGAATGAATCACATAGAGCCTTGAGTTAGCTATGTCTTACTAGGATAAAGCACATTAAAAAATATCAAGCCAAGAAAGAAAGTGTTTATTTAGACAGTTCAATGATAGTCCATCATGGTGAAGAAGGCATGGAAGCTTATATATGAATCATGAAGCAGAGAGATGAAAGCTAGAACTCAATCAATTCTTTGTATCCTTTTTGTGCAGACTAGGATAACTACCAACAATAAGCAGATATATCACAATATTGGCCTGCTATTGGAAGTATGATTGGTAAGTATCTTTTCCCACTCAGTTGGTAGCCATTTTGTGCTATTGACCATATCCTTTGCCTCACAGAAGTGTTGTAATTTTATGAGGTCCCATTTGTTATTTTTGTTGTTATAGGTGGAATTATTTTGGGTTTATTGAGCAATTATTTTCTTGCTTTTTCTTTTGTATAGTTTCCATCTTTGTGTTGGACTTTTCCATCTATTATCCTTTGTTGGGCTGGATTTGTGGAAAGATATTGAGAAAATGGGGATATCTCATGGAATATCTTAGTTTCTCCATTTATGGTAATTGAGAGTTTTGCTGGGTATAGTAGCTCAGGATGGCATTTGCGTTCTTTTAGGGTCTGTATGACATCTGCCCAGTATCTTCTAGATTTTAGAGTCTCTGTTGTGAAGGCTGGTATAATTCTGATAGGTCTGCCTTTATATGTTACTTGACCTTTTCCCTTTACTGCTTTTAATATTCTTTCTTTGTTTTGTGCATTTATCATTTTGTTTATTATGTGTCAAGAAAAAATTTTTCTAGTACAATCTTTTTGGGGTTCTGTAGGCTTCTTGTGTGTTTATGGGCATCACCTAGTTTAGGTTAAGGTATTTTTCTTCTATTATTTCATTGAAGATATTTACTGGCCCTTTTAGTTGAATGTTTTTTTCCTTTTTTTTTACCTATTATCCTTAACTTTGATTTTCTCATTTTGTCCTAGACTTCCTAGATGTTTAAGGTTAGGAGGTCTTTGCATTTTAAATTTTCTTTGACTGATGTGTCAATGTTTTCTATGGTATCTTCTGCATCTGAGATTCTCTCTTCTATCTACTATATTCTGTTGGTGATGCTTGCATATAAGACTCCTGATCTCTTTCTTAGGTTTCCTATCTCCAGGGTTTTCGCCTTTTGCGATTTCTTTATTGTTTCTATTTCCATTTTTAGATTCTGGATAGTTTTATTTAATTTTTTCATCTCTTTGCTTGTGTTTTCCTGCGTTTTTAAAAGGATTTATAGTTTTCCTTTTTTTTCCTTTTATTTATTTTTTATTTTTACCCTTTTTAATTTAATTTTTTATTTTAGTACTTTATTTATGTTTAAAATGTTTTCCCCTTTCCAGGTCTCCCCTTTGGAAACCTCCTATCCCATCCCTCACTCCCTGCTTCTATGAGGGTATTCCCCCACCCACCCACACACTCCAGTCTTCCCTCCCTGGCATTCCTCTACACTGGGGCATCTAACACTCTCAGACCCAAGAACCTCTCCTCCCATTGATGTTCAACAAGGCCCTCCTTAGCCACATATTTGGCCAGCACCATGGATGCCTCCATTTGCCTTCTTTGGTTGGTGGTCCAGTCTCTGGGAGTACTAGGGGCCAGAGCAGTTGCAACTGTTATTTCCTCTCCATGGGGCTGCAAACTCCCTCAGTTCCTTCAGGCCCTTCTCCAACTCCTCTATCTGGGACCCTACCCTCAGTCCAAGAGTTGCTGTGAATTGAGTCATGGGTGTTCCAAACATTTGGGCTAATAGCCGCTTATCAGTTTGTTTGTTCTTTAGCAAATGAGTTACCTCACTCAGAATGATATTTTCAAGTTCCATCCATTTGCTTGTGAATATCATGACACCATTGTTTTGAATAGCTGAGTAGTATTCCATTGTGTAAATGTACCACATTTTCTGTATCTATTCCTCTTTTGAGGGGCATCTGGGTTGTTTCCAGCTCCTGGTTATTATAAATATGTGTGCTATGAACATAGTGGAGCATGTGCCTATATTACATGTTGGAGCATCTTGTGGGTATATGCCCTGGAGTAGAATACCTGGATGCTCAGGAAGTATCTTGTCCAATTTTCAGACAGTCTGCAAAACTGATTTCCTGAGTGGTGGTACCATCTGGCAATCACACCAGAAATGGAGGAATGTTCCTCTTTCTCTACATCCTTGCTAGCATCTGCTCTTACTTGAGTTTTTGATCTTAGCCATTCTGACTGAGGTGAGGTGGAATCTCAAGGTTGTTTTGATTAGCATTTTCCTGATGACTAAGGATGCTGAACATTTCTTTAGGTGCTTCTCAGCCATTCGAGTTTCCTCAGTTGAGAATTCTCTATTTAGCTCTATTCCCCATTTTTGGTAGGGTTAATTAACTCTCTGGAGCCTAACTTCTTGAGTACTTTGTATATCCTGGATATTAGCACTGTGTTGAACTTTGAATTGGTAAAGATCTTTTCCCAATCTGTTTGTTGCCATTTTGTCCTATTTACAGTTTCCTTTGCCTTACAGAAGCTTTGTAATTTTATGAGGTCTCAATTGTCAATTTTTTATCTTAGAGCATAAGCCACTGGTGTTCTGTTCAGGAACTTTCCCCCTGTGCCCATGTGTTTGAGACTTTTCCACACTTTCTATTAGATTCAGGATATCTGGTTTTATGTGGAGGTCCTTGATATACTTGGACTTAAGCTTTGTACACGGAGATAGGAATGAATCAATTTGCATTCTTCTATATGTTGAATGCCAGTTGAGCCAACAGCATTTGTTGAAATTGCTGTCTTGTTTCCACTGGATGGTTTTTGCTCCTTTGGCAATGATCAAGTGACCGTAGGTGTGTGGGTTCATTTCTGGGTCTTCAATGCTATTCCATTGATCTACCTCCTGACTGTCACTGTACAATACCATGCAGTTTTTATCACTGCTGCTGTGTAGTACAGCTTGAGGTCAGAGAAGCTAATTCCCCCAAAAGTTCTTTTATTGTTGAGAATAGTTTTTGCTATCCTGGGTTTTTTGTTATTCCAAATGAATTTGTTAAATGCTATTTCTAAGTCTATGAAGAGTTGAGTTGGATTTTGATGGAGATTGCATTGAATCTGTAGATTGCTTTTTGCAGGGTGGCCGTTTTTACTATATTAATCTTGCCAATCCAAGAGCATTGGAGCTCTTTCCATCTTCTGAGGTCTTCTTCTATTTCTTTCTTCAGAGAGTTGAAGTTCTTGTCATACAGATCATTCTTTTGTTTGGTTAGAGTCATACCAAGACACTTTATATTGTTTGTGAATACTTTGATGGATGTCATTTCCCTAATTTCTTTCTCAGCCTGTTTATCCTTCCAGTATAGGAAGGCTACTGATTTGTTTGAGTTAATTTTATATAAGCCAATTTGCTGAAGTCGTTTATCAGCTCTCTTATACAGTTGTCCAGGTCACTTAATATATAATCATATCATCTGCATATAGTGATATTTTGACTTCTTCCTTTCCAATTTCTATTTTTTGACATACTTTTGTTGTCCAATTACTCTAGCTAGAACTTCAGGTACTATATTGAATAGATAAGGAGAGCGTGGACAGCCTTATCTATTCCCTGATTTCAGTGGGTATGCTTCAAGTTTCTCCCCATTTAGTTTGATGTTAGCTGTTGGTTTGCTATGTATTGCTTTTTTTACCAAGATATATGCCTTGAATTCCTGATCTTTGCAACACTTTTATCCTGAGTGGATATTGAATTTTGTCAAATGCTTTTTTAACATCTAATGAAATGACCAGGTGGATTTTTTTTCTTTGAGTTTGTTTATGTAGTGGATTTTATTGATGGAATTCTGGGTACTCAACCATCCCTCCATCCTTGGGATGAAGACTACTTGATCATGATGTAGGATCATTTTGATGTGTTCTTGGATTCGTTTTGCAAGAATTTTATTGAATATTTTTGCATTAATATTCATAAGGAAAATTGGTCTGAAGTTGTGAGGTTTTGGTATCATTGTAACTGTGGACTCAGAGAATAAATTAGGTAGTGTTCCTTCTGTTTCTAGTTTGTAGAGTTGTTTGAAGTGTATTGGTAATAGGTCTTCTTCGAAGGTCTGATAGAATTCAGCCCTGAACCCATCTGGTCCTGGGCTTTTTTTGGCTGGGAGACATTAAAGTATTTCTTCTATTTCTTTAGTGGTGATGGGACTGTTTAGATGGTTTATCTGAACCTGACTTAACTTTGGTATTTGATATCTGTCTAGAAAATTGTCCATTTCATTCATATTTTACAATTTTCTTGAGTATAGGCTTTTGTAAAAGGATATGTTTTCCGAATTTCCTCAGATTGTGTTGTTATATATCCCTTTTCATTTCTTATTTTGTTAGTTTGGATACTCTTTTTGTGCCCTCTGGTTAGTCTGGCTAAGGGTCTATCTATCTCGTTGATTTTTTCAAAGAACAAGCTCCTGGTTTTCTTGACACTTTGTATAGTTCTTTTTGTTTCTACTTGGTTGATTTAAGCCCTGAGTTTGATTAATTCTTTCCTATTGGGTGTATTATCTTCTTTTTATTCTGGAGCTTTCAGCTGTGCTAGTGTATGCTCTCTCCAGTTTCTTTTTGGAGACACTCAGAGCTATGAGTTTCCTCTTAACACTGCTTTCATTGTGTCCCATAAGTTTGGATGTGTTGTACTTTCACTTTCATTAAGTTATAGGAAGTCTTTAATATCTTTCGTTATTTCCTCCATGACCAACTTATCATGGGGTAGAGCGTTATTTAGCTTCCATGTGTATATGGGCTTTCTGTTGTTGTCGTTGCCATTGAAGAGTTGCCTTAATCCAAAATGATCTGATAGGAGGCATGGGATTATTTCAATCTTCTTTTATCTGTTGAGACTTGTTTTTGACCAATTATATGGTCAATTTTAGAAAAGAAACCATAAGGAGCTGAGAAGAAGGTATGTTCTTTTGATTTACGATGAAATGTTTTATAGACATCTGTTAAATCCATTTGGTACATAACTTCTATTAGTTTCTCTGTGTCTCTGTTTAGTTTGTGTTTCCAAGATCTGTCCATTGATGAGAGTGGGGTGTTGAAGTCTCTCACTATTATTGAGTGTGGTGCAGTATGTGCTTTGAGATATACTAAAGCTTCTTTAATGAATGTGGATACCCTAACATTTGGAGCATAGATGTTCAAAATTGAAAGTTCTTTTTGGTAGATTCTTTCTTTGATGAGGATGAAGTGTTCTTCCTTATATTTTTTGATGACTTTTGGTTGAAAGTAGATTTTATCCGATATTAGAATGGCTACTTCTGCCTCTTTCTTGGGACCATTTGCCTGGAAAATTGTTTTTGGGCCCTTTATTCTGAGGTAGTATTTGTCTTTAACGCTGAGGTGTGTTTCCTGTATGCAGCAAAGTGCTGGGTCCTGTTTATGTATCCAGTTTGCTAGTCTATGTGTTTTTATTGGGGAATTGAGTCCATTGAAGTTAAGAGATATTAAGGGATAGTGATTGTTGCTTCCTGTTATTTTCAATGTTTTTTTTTTTATGTTTGGGTGGCTCTCTTACTTTCTTGGTTTGTTTCTAGGGTGTTGTTTCCCTTCTTTTGTTGGCATTTTCCATCTATTATCTTTTGTACGGCTGGGTTTGTGGGAAGATATTGGGTAAATTGGTTTTGTCATGGAATATCTTGGTTTTACTATCTATGGTAATTGAGAGATTTGCTGGTTATAGCAGCCTAGGCTGACACCTGTGTTCTCTTAGTGTCAGTATGAGATCTGTCCAGAGTCTTCTAGCTTTCATAGTCTCTGGTGAGAAATTTGGTGTAATTCTGATAGGTCTGCCTTTATATGCTACTTGACCTTTTTCCCTTACCGCTTTAATGTTCTTTCCTTGTTTTGTGATTTTGGTGTTTTGACTATTATATGATGAGAAGAATTTCTTTTCTGGTCCAATCTATTTGGAGTACTATAGGCTTTTTGAATGTTTATGTTCATCTATTTCTTTAGGTTTGGGAAATTTTCTTCTATAATTTTCTTGAAGATATTTACTGGCCCTTTATGTTGGGAATCTTCACTTTCTTCTATTCCTATTATCCTTAGGTTTGGTCTTATTGTGTCCTGGATTTTCTGGATGTTTTGGGTTAGGAGCTTTTTTGCATTTTCTTAGACTGTTGTGTCAATGTTTTCTATGGTATCTTCTGCAACTGAGATTTTTCTCTTATACCAATTGTATTCTGTTGGTGATACATGAATGACTCCAAATCTTTTTCCTAGGATATCTATCTCCAGGATTGTCTCCTTTTTTGATTTCTTTATTGTTTCTATTTCCATTTTTAGATCCTGGATGGTTTTGTTCATTTCCTTTGCCTGTTTGATAGCAGTTTTCTATATTTCCTCTTTATGGGCTTCTAGCTGTTTACGTCTGTTCTCTTGTATGTTTTTGTTTGTTTGTTTTTGTTTTTGATGATTTTTTTTTTCCTGAGACAGGTTTTCTCTGTGTAGCCCTGGAATTCACTCTGTATATCAGGCTTGCCATGAACTCAGAAATCCACCTGCCTCTGCCTTCCAAGTGCTGGGATTAAAGGTGTTTGCCACCACTGCCTGGTATTACTTTAAGGTTGTTATTTATTTCCTTCTTAAAGTTTTCTATCATCATCGTGAGAAGTGATTTTAAATTTGAGTCTTCCTTTTCTGGTGTGTTGGGGTATACAGTGCTCGCTGTGGTGGGAGAACTGGGTTCTATTGATGCCATATTGCCTTGGTTTCTGTTCTGTATATTCTTGCCCCTATCTTTCGACATCTCGTTATATCTGGTGTTAGCTGGTCTTGCTCTCTCTGACTCTTGTTTGTCCCTTCTGTAAGCCTAGGTGTCAATACTCCCTGAAGACCAGTTCTCTGTGAGAGGAATTTGTGTTTGGATAGCTGTGGTGCAGGGTCAGCTCTGGGGTGCAGACAGAAACCAGAAGGATCTAGTCCCCAGCTGACCCTTGTTTCCTGTGTCCTGATGGCTCTGCAAGGGTCAGTCTTGTTCCAGTAAATTTGAAAAGAAGTGTTGGTCTTGACTGTGCTTGAAGGTTTGTAGGCACTCCTGGGAGACCAGTTCTCTCCTGGCACTGAGTATGGAGCCCTGTGTCACAGGATCAGCTCCCTGGCCTTAGAAAGAAATCAGAAGGTCAATCTACAGTTCCTGTGTCCTAATGGTTCTGGGTGTGTTTCTCTGAGCAGAGGTGCTGGCCTTACCCCTTATCATAGGCTTGTTCACACTCCTGGGAGGGTAGCTCTTTCCCTGTGCTATTTGTGTATGGATCCAAGTGGTACAGACCACAGGCATAAACTGGAAGGCTCCTTTCCAAGTCTGTTCCTCTGTCCCAGTGTTCTGCAGATTCTGGACAGGTACCGCTGAGCAGTGGTGCCCATCTTACCTCCACTCCCGGGCTTGTCCACAGTCCCTGGATGCTAGCTTTCTCCCTGAGCTATTTGGTTATGGAGCTTTGTGGCACAGACTGTCCCCACCCTCAACCCAGGCCACAGAAGGAGACAGGAAGACTGCTGTCCCAGGCTGCTTATAGGTCTCTGTGTCCTGGAGGTTCCAGGCAGGTCCCTCTGAGCAAAGGTACTGGCCTTACCACCTGATCACAGGCTTGTCCACACTCCTGGGAGTGTAGCTCTTTCCTTGTGCTATTTGTATATGGAGCCTCGTGGCAGAGACTACAGGAATAAACCACAAGGCTCCTCTATGGTTTTCCTTTTTAAGGGGTTTCTGTTTACCCTTGTTCTCTTGGATTTTTTAAGGAGTTATTTATGTTCTTCTTAAAGTTCTCTATCATTATGAGATGTGATTTAAAATCAGAATCTTGCTTTTTTGGTATGTTGGGGTACCCTGGCCTGCTGTAGTATGAGAACTGAGTTCTGATTAAGCCAAGTAGCATTGGTTTCTGTTGCTTAGGTTCTTATATTTGCCTCTAGCCATTTGGTTATCTCTAGTGTTGGCTTGTCTTGCTGCCTCTGACTGGAGCTTGTCTCTCTTGTAAGCCTGTAATCTTAGGTGTGTCAGCACTCCTGGAAGAATATCTCTTTGAGGGCAGGATTTTGATACAGGGAGCAGTGGCACAGGCTTATCTCCAGGGTACAGCTTGGTAATGGAAAGATACTGTCCCAGGCTGCTCCAAGGTTCTTGTACCCTGTAGGCTCCTGGCAGTTTCCTCTTGGGCCAGCGATTGGAGCATAAGACGTGGTCTCACCTGTGACCTTGGGTGTGTCAACACTACTGCAAGACCATCTCTCTCCTTATAGGATTTGGGTTCTGAGAACTGTGAGTCTTTTCATTATCTGCAGATTTGAGTATTTGAAGGTCTTCTGATATAGTCTATAACTAAGATTTGATCATTACTACTTTTATTATAATATTAAAGCCTACTCATTAATTTGATTAATGTTTAAATGAATTTTAAGCAATAGACAATAAAAAATGAGTAGGAGCCAAGAGTCAAAGGAAACTATTTGAACATAAAACATTTGATGATGGAATATGATACGGGTGAATGTTGGAAAAAAGTGAAGGGCCATTTCAATTCAGCCTTCAAGATACATAGCAAAGGGACTTAGAGAAGCACACACAGAAGAAAATGATGGAAGACTAGCATTATGTTTTGCAAAAATTCTAACATATTTTTCCTTTTACTTTTTTTTGTATTTTAGAAATTATAAAAGACTATTGTGTTCCAGAAAGGTGATATCAGCCTTATAGGATCTTCTAGAACATAGAGTAAAATTCTGGGCTTTCAGAGTCACTGTCTGTTTTTCCACATAGGGAATCCAATGTAATTTTGTTTTTATTGTTGTTTAACTAACATTTTATAACTCACAGTGATGAATAAGAATAAGACATATATTTGTTCTTTTTCATCCTAATATATTTCATAAAGAAAAAGAATAAATGGATGACCCCTTCTAAAGACTGAATATTTCTCATGCTCCAAGTCATCTAAAGTGTTGTCACTAGGGAAATTACTACCCGTATTGGTTTTTGGTCTTAAGGAATTCATCATCTTTGAATGGCAAAACTATAAACAGGCAAAATACAGAATAGCAAACAATTAAAATTTTGTTTTTCTAGGCCACAATTATGGGAAGAAACTCGACCTGCTGTCATTAATATTATGTACATGACAGGATCTAGAATGACCCTGGAAATAGATGAATTTCTGAGCACAACTATGAAAAGGCTTCCAGATTATGTTGAGGTAAGAAGTCCCACCATGAATTCAGGTGACTTAATACCAAGAGCCAGGATCTTAGATTGAACAAAAATGAGAAACAGGATCAAGTGCCAATATTAAACTTTCTGTATGTCTTAGCTCTGATTCCAATGTCATCAACTACTTCATGCTTCTCCAACTGTGGAGAACTCCTTCTCATGATGGAATGATGCCTTGAACAACCAGCTAAAATAAGTGCTTCCTTCCTTAAGTTGCTATTGTTATAGCAGTTAATTATAGTAACTGCAAAACTTTTAAATAATCCATTCCTGGTCTTTGTTCTCAGTGATACTGCTGTATCTGAAGGCCCTTCTCTTCCAAAAGCCTCCAAAGAACCTCACATGTATTTCAAAGTGTTTGCATCCTCCATATTTTATCTTCTTGATTGCACAGTCTTCCATTGATCCTCATCCCCATATCATGCTTTAGTTCTTGAATGATTGCTTGTACTTCTATTTCTTCAGTCCACATGCTGCAAACACCTTTGGTTGCTGATACATCTCACAATGAAAAGATCCTGCCATAAACAAGATCGAAGACCACCTTAATCAAACATATATATTTACCTCTCTTTCAATTTAAGTTGTCATCTGACTTCCATGTGACACATGGCAAATGCATGCCTATATTAAAACCTGGATGCACATACACACATATATGTGCATGAACATATATACAAAGATAAATTAATAATATATTTTGTCTTTGTATATTTTTACCTTTGTCTTTTTCTAAAATTGATCTTCTATCAAGATGGGATACTGTGATGTTACAATCTGAAATGTTTGTCTATGACTTACATCTTCAAGCACAAAGGCAAATAAGTAAGTTCATGACAGATAGACATGTTAAGGAAACATGCTTGATATTTCATGAGAAATGTAGTATATTGGAGGATGAAGATACTGTGAAAGAACACATATCTATAAACCATATTTATGGAGGTTAAAAAATAACAGGAAATTCTATATTAAAACATGAAATGCTAAAGTAATATATAGGAAAATAATAACCTTAAGTATCTAAAAATACAGTTTATGGCTCATGGAGTTTGACTAAACATATGCGTTTACCTCACTTTCATCCAAAAATCCTGTGATGATGACAGAAGGGATACAATAATAGACATATATTATAGACCCATGTGGCCATGATATACAGCCAGGATTAAGCCTCTCATATATCAAACCAGTATAAACATAGAGAAAATAGAAACACATAACATTTGATGACAAGAAAATGTTTTTTCTGGGTGACCCTGTTTACTGCCATCAAACTTATTTGACAGGAATAAACTCTTCTAAATTTCCACGTGACACTTCAGCTATTAGATCTTCTGCTTGACATTTAAATCCATAAAGAAAGTGCTCCAATCATCTTGTAATATTATTCTTTTTTCCAGAGGAATACTCTGGTATAATTATGCAGGTGTTAGTTTTCCTTAGTGTCTCATTGTATCTATGTCAGTGGGAGGATGGAGCCTACATATTGGGGATATGCATGCACACATATGCAAATATATATGTGGAGACCAGAAGACAAAGTTTTGTGCTGTATCTGAGGAGCCATCCTTGTTCATAGGTTTTTGTTTTGTTTTTTTGGGTTTTTTTTTTTTGTATGTTTGTTTGTTTCATTTTGTTTTGTTTTGGTATGTTTTAGTTTTGTTTTTCCTTCTTTTTTCTTTTTCTTTTCTTTTCTTTTCTTTTCTTAGAAATACCTATGTGTTTTATTCAGAACTAGCCAATTCAGCCATACTTCTGGTAGCAAGCCTACAGAAGCCATTTCATATTCAAACAATATTACAGTTATTAAGAACTTCCCAATTTATGAGGATCAAAGAAAGTAGCTTCTAACATTTGGTATTCCCTTGGTGCTTAATTCCCTTCTATAAATTCATCACTCGGCCACTTTCAATGATTATTAATTTGTTCATCTTTTTTAAATAGTATGAGACATCTTGAAGCTGCATTTTTCTATATATCTCTTGATGCATATTGTCAGGCCAAGAACCCAGAAGATGTTCAACAAATTCTAAATTTACCACTGTTCTCTATTATATGTCTCTGAATTATGGGGTTGTTTTTGTGTCTTTTTCTTTGCACAGAACACTCTCCTGCTTATAATTTCTGTAAGTATTATCTTTCCTTATTGAAGAGTCAGAATATCTCTCAGATCATGTTTGTGCTACTTTATTCTTAAAGATTTAATTTTCAATCATTTATATATGTGCCTGTGTATTTCTTGCTACATCATGTGTACATGAGTGCAGGTACACAGAGAGAACTGGACTGGCAGTTTGACATGTAGCTGGTTGTAAATCATATGACTTGGATTTTCTGCAAGAGCAGTATGTGCTCCTAAATACTGAGTCATTTCTTCAGTTCGATGTACTGCTATAACATACATTTCTCTCAAGCAAATTTCACACTATCATGTTAGACATCTCACTCCACTAGAGCATGTGCTATGGGCAGAATGATACTAAGCCTATCAAGCCTTCATATTCGGGTAGATGATAGAGTCTCTTCTTTAGATTGTATGAGCTCTTGGAAGTGGCTAAAATACAACCTCCTAAGTTAGTGACAAACTTAGTTTTCATTAACTAAGAGTAATAAAGGCAAGGGGGACTGTTCAATTCATAAAATGCTTTCTGCAGGAACATGAGAACCTGAATTGATATCAAGAGTGCATGAAAAGAAAGCTGCATAAGGTATAGTTATTTGTACCACCAGAATTGGGAGAGTGATGACGGGTAGATCCCTGAGGTTCACTATACAGTCAACCTAGCTTATTTTGGGAGCCACTGGCCCATGGGAGACTGTGTTGTGGATTTGATCTAAGGTTTATATTATGTTA
>JADRCH010000032.1:17022541-17097226 GCA_019843965.1 Rhynchomys soricoides
CAGCAAGAACTTAGCCTCAGACCCACCAGCTTTGATAGCAAAGCAGGAGGGCAGCTTACAGACATTCTCAATCCCAGATTCTTTGTCTCTTTAGAAAGTGGGTTCTGTGATAGCTTTTGTGTTCTCTGGGCCTATCGTTTATATGATCCCAAGCATGCTCATACCAAAACAGAATAAAATTCCTTTACTTTTCAATATTCATGCACAAAGAACCCAAACTATGTATCATCAACATATCATCCATCTCATTGACTAGAATAGGATTCCTATCTGGTTTACTTTTATTGTACAAACAACTTTATCCATGAAGTGCATGCTAGTATAAATTTTCATATATAAATATAAAGGTGTCATATTTTCAGTTTGATTTCCTGAGAAAAGACTGACTTCCATTTGTCAAGGAAATGCTGCTTGACTTTAATGAATAATATCATGCAGCTTGGCTGGCATCACATCTTGAATGTACAAGCATAAGCTTAGCTCCTAGTTGTGTAAATTTCTTGAAAGTGTGTTCTATGTCCAGTGGCTAGCTCAGCTGGTAAAGTGCTAGCTTCATGCTCTTGGCCCCTGGGTTCCATGATGCCATGCATTTATAATCCCAGTACTGGAGAGGCAGATCCCTCAGAAGCTAGCCAGTCATGTTAATAACAATGTGTTAATAACAAACAAGCCAGTGAGAAACTTTGTTTCAAAAATTAAGGAGTAAGAGGTTTCCTGAAGGATGACATTTGAAATTGTTCTGATCTCCACACACAGGCATATACACATCCATGTACATATGTGTCCATAAACACAGGGATATACTTACTTGTGAATGCACACAGCACACACAAGCAGAAAGGAGAGAGACAAAATGACAGTGACAAGAGACTGAGATACAGAGACAGATGGATTCAGAGAGAGAGAGAGAAAAACAAAGACAGACACAGAGAGACAGAGACATGCATGAGACAAAAAAAAGAGCCCTTCTAGAAATTATCATGTTGATCTAGACCTTACAGCATGCTCTTATCCACCTATAGAATTGAAGAACTTTCTATGATAATGGGACAGAAGTTGACAACTATTTTACTGAAAGGGCTGACAATCTTGACTTCTAGAAAGGAGGGGAAATATTAAGGGAAACACATCTGGATTGTTCATAATTAGTGTGAAGAATTACTTGGTTATATTGACCTACAAGGTAGCTTAGCATAAATTTAATTATTTGTGCCCATTAAAGCTTTTATTCATTCAGTAATGAAACATGTACTGATGTACTTTGGGTTATAGGAGGCAAGAACACAGAGATTCAAAACAAAGACCTTGCCTTACTGGCATAGCTTTTCATGATAATGAAGGTTTATGACAGTGTAAGAGGAAATCGTCTATAGAATCAACTCAGAGAAGTGAGATTACAGTAAGAACAGGAGCAAGACATGGTTGGCTAATAGACTATCACCACCAGAGATGGCCAGGTTCCTTTCTCATTGCAGGAGCTATATTTGATTTTAGGATCCTGTCAACAAGCCAGGAGTAGATGAAGTAACATGCACTACTGCTGGTAAAAATATGGATTTGTTACAGTGAAAATGGAATCTTCTGCATGAAACCATTGCCACTTCCTTTAAGAGCTATTCCAGTTGGTTGGTAATCCAGCCAACCAAAAGTCCTCTCAGGAAGAAGGGTCTACCATACGCTATGTACAAGAGGTAGGGTCAACGAATGTCTCTTGGTAAGAAAATTATTTTCCTTTGCAGAATTATTATTCTTCAATGTAGTCATCACATAAATTTTGTGGCTGCCACAAATTTATTCAACTTCTTGCCAAGTTCTTGAGACCTAATTAATAAAGACATAGTTTTTTTTTTTTTTTCATTTTGAGCTTAAATAAGCTTGTTTTGGTGATGTTGTTTGTTTGTGGTATTTTGCTTTGGTAATTTAAGCTTCATTACTCACCATCTGAAGCTTCTCTCCCCTGGAAGTAAACATTTGTGTCCAGGCTAGCTTAGCTCAAATGCCACATCTGTCTTTCTACTACCTCTTTCTCTCCTCTGGATGGCTGTGAAGATTTGCAGGTTGCCTGTTCTGAAGGTTTTCTTTTCAATTTCAATAAAATTGTCTCCAAATTTTCTTTTGAATCTTTTCTGAAAATTTTTTATTGGTTACTCTAAGACCTACAATAATAAAACGTAATCTCCCTAGTAACATGGAAATGCCTGGAGTATACCAGACTTCAGGTAACAGAGTGAAACCTCATAGAAAAGGGAAGAAAAATAGAAGTACTGGATAGTCAAGGTAGGAAACTTCAAGCAAGCCAAGATTGAAGGAAGAGAGGCCACGACATTGGAAAAGCTGGAAGGTAAACATAGAAGAAGAAGAAGGCAAAGGCCAGATCATTAGAGCCTGGTAAGTTTTGATAAGGACTTTATATTAAAACTTTACCCTAACATCAGAGGAAACCAATGAAGGCTAAGCAGGAAAAATTAGGGGGACCTTTCTGTTAGAATTGAAAGTTACACTGAGTGATTTGAACACTTAGCATATGAAATTCAACTGTGTACCTATCTGTGTAAGCTTTGTTTTTGTGCTTGTGTATTTCTATATATGTATGCATGTATGTACGTATGTATGTATATATATATATGTATGTGTGTGTGTGTGTTTGTATGTGTGTGTGTGTGTGTGGATATGTGTGTGTGTGTCTATGTATGTGTGTGAATGTGTTGACTGAATTTTTTTGTTCGCACTCTTGTACTTGTGGAAGGGACTGTCAATCAGGGTTGTTGCTTATTAGAATATTTCTACTTTGTTTTATAATAGAAGATCTCTCACTTTTACTAGGAAATCACTGGTATATTAAAGCTAGCTGGCCAGTAAACCTTATCTACTTATCTTCCTTCTGCATTAAGTGAATTAAAGGCATTTACTGTCATTCTTGTTTTTGTGGTTTTTTATGTGTTTGTTTGGTTGATTTGATTTGCCATATAACTTCTGTAGATTGTTCTGGAGTCCTCATGCTTGATTAGCAAGTGTGTTACCAACTGAGCCATCTCTTTACCCTGATAGTGCTTCTTAATGTAATAGAATTGAACAAAATGTAAAATATAGACATTAAAATGTACTGCTAATCATATCTTATAATCATTTTTTGATATCATATGTTAACTAGATTACAAAGTAATTTTATTCCCTCTGGGTTTGGTCAACATAATATAGCATTTTTCAAAAATCATCCTCAAAGCTGGCAAAATGGAAACCAATTATTACAATGTATGTGTGAAGGTGATTCCTGATTGTCAACTTGACTTGATATGGAATTAACTAAAAGCAAACCTTCTGGTGACTCAATTGAGGTTTTTTTTTTTTCCTTGAAAGATTATATAATGTGGGAAATCCCAGCTAAATTTAGATGATATCTGGTGCCACCTCAGGTGGAAGGGAGATATGAGGAAAATTTGCTTTTGTTGAAGTGCCTTCCTTTTTGGTAGCAAGTTATGGCCAATTCTACCTCAGCACTTCTCTGATGTTAGAACAGACTCTGTTCTTCAAATGTACACTGATCCATCAAGAGTCCAGGCACCTTCCAGGTCTTTAGCACCATACTGGGATTGCAGAGACATCCTGCCTTAATGGCTAAACAACTATCTAATTCTTGGCATCGTAGGCTCGAATCAGCTATTTTTGAGACTACTCAGACCAAAGTGTGTAAGACAAGCTTAAAAAAAAATTCCCCCTACTGTGTATTCACTCTATGGGTTCTGCTACTATAGTAAATACTTGATTAGCACTCATAATAACCTGATATAAGAAAATCAAGAGGACCTCCTCAGAATGAAAGAAGATTGGAAAATGTCACTTCATCTCTTTGCCATTATATGCAGGAGAGAAGCCATCAAATTTCTCATGTTATAGATTTTTAGTGTTTGCACAGATTTCTGTGATCCATCCTTGTAGCTACTCCTGTTTTGCCTTTCTTCCACTATAGGTGATAATGTTTCTTTTCTTTGTTAAAATGTGATTAATGAAAAGAAAATTTAAATGACTTTTTTTCATTTGAATTTTCACATTAAACTCATTGTCCTTGTTAAGGTATTTATTTATTTATTTATTTATTTATTTATTTATTTATCTTTTCTGGTCAACTTAAAACAAGCTATCATCATTTACCAAAAAGAAACTCAACTGTGAAAATGCCTAGATCAGACTGGCCTGTGAGGCATTTCATTGATTACTGATTGAGGTGTCAGGGGCCTAGATTGCTGTGAGTAGTGCCATCACTCAATGTATGGTCCTGATTGTATAAGAATGTAGGCTGAAAAAGCCATGGATAGCAAGTCAGTAAGCAGCATTCCTTCATAGTCTCTGCTTAAATTCCTAGCTTGCCTTCGTGTAATGATAGATGGTGATTAGAGAGTATAAGACAAATATTTTCCTTCCCAAGTTGCTTTGATCATGATTTTTCTCATAGCAAAAAAAAGCAAATTGAGTCAGCCACTTATGTAATATAACAAAACCTTGAATCACTATACATCGTATCATATTATAGTATAACATAAATCCTGAATCACTCTATATACTATCATATCACATTAGACAGTCTTCAAGGATAATATTTGCTTTGGGAAAATCATGTTTTGTTTGTTTTGGTTTGGTTTTGATTTTGGTGTTTGTGTGTGTGTGTGTTGGCATAAACAGCTTTGTTCATTGCCCTGCAGCTCACCTAGCAGGCAAGGCTACTTGGACAGCAAATCCCAATGATCTTCCTATTTCCACTACCTAAGGACTGGGATTACAAGCACTTAATACCACACCAGGCATTTTGATGTTTAGATAGTGGTTTACTAACTCAGGTCCTCATTCTTGCATGGTAAGACTTAACCAGCAGAACCACAATGTCAGTCGTAGAAATTATCTTCTTCAATAATCTGATAAATTCCCTCTCTTCTACCTTCTTTGATATTTGATTCTTGAGGACAAGATTCTAACCACAAGAGAAAAGAAGAACTGACACTGAAGATGTACCAGAGGGAAATAACAAACTAGTATGTTTACTCATATTATTAAAAGTAGCTGGAGGCAGAGTAGATGTGTGACCAATATCTATATCATTAGTACAGCTAAATAAACAGTTATCTATGCATCAAATGACTTTTCCAAACGAGCTTCAACAAGATAATTATTTTAGTAAAAGAAATTTGTTTTGAAATTTTATTCTGGTCAAAGTGAACTTTTGCAATATTTATGTAGTATGCACACATTCACAAACATCATAGGTATTTTGCCTGAAACGCATAGGCAAAACATTTCTATTTATTTTTATAAATTTAGAAAGCATTGAATTAAGAATCCAATTGGATTAATCAAAGTCTTCATGAAGTTATAGAAGAACACACACATTTCTGAGGTTTCTACACAGGTCTTATTGGCAAGATGGCTGTAGCCTTCCCCCATAATTTTTTGATATAGCTCCAATCCCTTACTTATATTTTCTTGTTTGTTTTCAAGCAATAAACCAAAATAATAGCTGAACACATTTAATTATAGGCTGTGGCATTAATCTGAGTTAAAATAATCAGAAATACATTAACATTTTGCCACATGTCTCCTGGTGATCTTGTTTCTAGGAATGACAACAGTCTTTCACTTAAAGTCAAACAAACCTAGCTGTTAAATTTTACTGCTGATTATGTCTTTGCTTTTCCATTGTGGAAATCCAGCATTGGAAGGCTTGACCCTGAGGAGTCAGGTTCAAGCAAACTCATAAACTTGTCAATATTAATATCTAGTATGATATATGTGTCAAAACATGATGGACAAAAGGAAAATAATAATGTTATACCCTGACCATTCACAATCATCTAAATCACCTTTAACTTTAAATTATTTAATTTAAATTATTAAATTATTTAATTGATAACTTTAAAGGTGGTGTCATAATTTTTTTAAGAAAAGAAAAGGGAAAATATTCCTTATCTTGTGATATAGCTTAATTAGTAGAATTGCTTGCTCAGAATTCATTCAAACCTGGGTTTGGTACTCAGCAGCATATAAATCCATCTTATGGTATCTGCTTGTGATGATAGAACTTGATAGATAGATGTAGCAGGATGAGAAGTTCAATGCCATCTTTGCCTTTATAACAAATCTGAGGTTGGTCTAGTTTGTAAAAGAATATATACTACCCAAACTGGAATACATGAAATGTAATTATTGGTAGAATATAAATTAATTGTATAATCATCATCATCATCATCATCTTCATCAGAAGTTACAGCAAGAGTATAATTATAATTGAAATACAATAATTTTGGAGACATGTGAAATGGAATTTCTATCACAACATTTGACATCTTTGTGTGATTGCTCATAGTCTTGACTCTGAGAGTCTAATTCTCTTCATTGATCAAAAATCCCATATCTGGAGGTGATAAGAACTCATTGATACATTCTGCAAAACACCAAAGGGAAATTTCTAGGCACTAAAATCTAGGGAGAACTGAAACTCAATCTAATAATTGGAACTAATTTGGGAGGTTTCAAAGATCTAGATAAAGTGGGAAAGGACTGTTGAAGAGTAGTGCTTCAAAGACCCAGAAGATCCACCACAGATAGGAGAATAATAGAATAGAACTGGGTTGAGAGTAAGAAATGTGGTTTTTTTTAATTAAATACTTCTAATATGTAACCCATAGCAGGTTGGGAACTGTAGTGCACTTGACTTAATTTGCCTTGACTTCTAGAATATAAAGCTTAAAGTCAAGGAACTTTGAAGTCTTTTGTTCAATGTAGCATTGCTCAGAATCTAAGGAAAATCTGGGATATATGTGGGGCTTTACATTTCTGGTATACTGTAAGAGGGAGGAATTTGCTCTGTGCCATTACTGAGAGTAGAATGGGAATTATGGTAATGTGGCAGTTTCTATGACCACGTGCATAAGAAAAATCATGCTGGAGGTAGGAAGGGTTTTCAACATGCCAGTAGCAGGTGTTAATTTTTGGTATATTTAATTGAAATTGGTGATAACAAACTCATCTTCACATGCACAACAAAACATTAAACATAATTACATGGAAACTATTTTTAAAGTACATGTTCCATAAACATAGGTTCTACAGATTAACTGAGCAAACAAGCTCATGATAATGGTTTGTGGAAATATCTGGTGTGATCTTAGCCACACAGATAATGTAAAGGTCACCAGGCTATTAAATACTTCTTTTCCTAGCCTTTTGGATAAAAATAAATAAATAAATAAAATAGGATATAGATCTTTCCCTTTAAAGAGACAACTCTTTGTGTTTAAAATTCTTGGTGAGCTTAGTACTTTTTTTTAACACAAGGACTACCATGCCTCCTACAAAGTAGATTGTTGAGTTTATTCTTTATGTTCATCTGGTATCTAGTATCATCTCTGAAAAATGAAAGGACCCATGTTTGATCTCTGTAAATATAGTCATGTAAAAAGTTAGGCATGTAAGTTCATAGTTGTGATCTTAGTGGTGGTAAAGAAGAGACAAGGGTATCCCTGGGGCTCTCTGGCAAAGAAAATAGATAATTCACTTAGCCCCAAGGCACAGTGAGATATTGTATCCCTAAATAAGATGAACATAGCTCCTGAGCAACAACTCTGAAGGTTGACATCTGTTCTCTACTTTGAACAAATATACATGTGCAGCACCTCATACATGCACACTTAATATATGTACATGCATATGTGTACATGCATATCTAAACACAAACACACTCATGTACACCTTCAATAAAAATACATGCAAAGTTACCTTGAAATCTATTTGCTTAACAAAGAAAAAGTCCACCACTCACAACTACAATCATTTAACAATAGACAAGCCACATTGTATAGTAGTAATTACTAAATAGCTACATTTTTTTTCAGTCATAATTGTTTCTACTTAAAAGAATTTCCCTCCCACTTTTCAGTTTATTACTTCATATTCTATTTCAACTTACTTAACAGCCTTTTCAAGTTCTCCTCTGGCCATGTCACATTCTGATGAACTTAAACCATAATACCACATACACCTTTCATTCTGAGGATTGCTTTGTCAGGTTTACTTTGTCTATTTTCTCTTGGAAAAAAAAAACAGAAGTATCTAGTAAAAAGAGACATTCGATTGTTTCTGGGCCTAGACTGAGAATTTCTTCACTGCTGATTCCAGTTCCTTCTCTTTCTCCCTCCTTCATCTCTTTTGAGGCACACAGTCTAAGCTCCAGCATCCATTATTACTTTTGGGAACATTCCCTGGTTTTCTGTACAATTTTTACAATAGGGTTAACATTGTACTGTTTTTCCCTCACTTGCTTCTCCCACTTCCTATAACCCTCACCATCCTTCAACTTTGTTATTACAAATAATTCAAGTATTAGTCTAGGCTCCTGCCAAATATCCAGGATTCTATATATCAGCATTTGCTGTGCACACTACTTCTGGGTTGTCCTTCATATTTCAGAAGGCTTACAGGAAGGACTTCCAGTTCCTTTATATATCCCTTAGTTTCCATGGCCTTCTTTATCCATGTCACATTTACAGTTGATCTGTCATTTTTATCAATCTTTTTGTCCCAATTATTTCTTCAACATCATCAACTGCAAACTCTTGTCCTGTGTTTAAATCTGGGATTTAATTTCTTCTGTTTCCTGAACTCAAGGAGCTGACTGAAAGTGGAGGAAATCACCTCATTTCCTAACAGAATGTACATTAATTTATTATGTGTACTGTACCCAGGAACCTGTGTAATTTACTCCCTCATGCTTCAAAATGACTCTCTTCCCTTGTCTTCAATCCATAAAATATACAAATCATCCCTCCTTCCACCTCATTTTCAGATAGTGACCCGCTCTTCATCTTTCTTAGAAAATGGATGAAAACAGAGAATGTCTGCAAGTCCATGTTACCAAACTATCAATCAGTGTTTTTTCCTTCCATTGAATCTTCCCATACAGGAAGTAAGCTCAGATCTTGCCTAAACTGATAGCTCCATTTACAACCTTTGCCACACATATTCTAGTCTCTAAAGTGTTTATTTATTAATTTTTCTGTTTATTTTCACTGCAAGTCAATTGACTTATCCCCATAAACTTGAAACTATACCTAATAAATACTCAATAAGAATGATTTCTTGAGTTCAAATTACTTCTAGCATCCAAGGTCTCCTTTTATACTTTGAATAATATTTTCAGCATTTTGTGCAGTAATTGTTTTCATCTTATCAACTATCAATCTCTCTTAAACCTAATTTGATACTGAAGTTCTTTTCTCTTTGCCCTGATATGCCTTTGGCAGTCAATCTAATAAAATTATTAATTCTAAGCACTCATCTTATTTTACTCTTGGTATTGGATATAATTAGTACCTGCATAAGAAATGAATACAATCACTCATTTAAAATGATTTTTGTTAATTACTATGATTTACGCATTTATACACACATGTGTATGTGCATGATTTATATGTAGGGCTATATGTGCCACAGGGAATATGTGGAGGACAGAGGACAAATTTGTGAATTTGGTTCTTTCTTAACATTTTTTACGTAAATTTTGAGAACGGAACATAAGTCACCAGCCTTGTGAAGCTAGTGTCTTTTCCTGCTAAACCATCTTACCAACAACTGGCATGCAGTTACTCTTGTCTTTACTTCTATATTTATTAAATTCTCTTCTTTCTATACCCAAACAGCGGAGCTGCACAAGCGTCAAATTTGAAAGACTTCTAACCTACAGTCACTCCTTAGGTGAATTCTCTTTCATTCTTTGTGTGTGAACGTTTTTGTATGTGTGCTTCTACATGTCCACTCACCATTATTAATCATGGGCTAGACATTTATTTGAAAGATCAACAGTGTGTAGAAATGGGAATTGCTTCAGATTTTAAAACATGTGGATCTTGAACTAGTCACTGTTTTTTATGACTATCTGTTTCCTCAGTCACAAAACAAAAACAGTTACTCATGGATGTCTGGAGAATAAGCTAGCATAAAGATGATCCTATATTGTAGCTGTCCAGCAGCCATGAATGGACTGGGTCTACCTGAAAGGGAGGCTGGAAATGAAAAAGGGACGGGTGGGAGAGAAGAATGAAACCAAGACAAAGTTTCTGATCAAGGTTTGAACTTTATTGTTCTGTACTCCTTTTAAAGGGAAAGCTCAAAGACCCATCCTTTGTTTCAGCAAACTCAGCAGGCACTTGACCCCTCAAGATTCCTGTAGGAAGTTGCAAATGCAGAGATGCCCGACTGTCTCCTGCAAAGTTTGTTTGTCACACTCAAGGCTGGGGGAAGGGCATCAAGATAAAGAGAGTTGGGTTCCCTGTAAAACCAAGTTGACTTATTCTGCCTCAGCCTGATTCTGCCAAAGACATTAGCTCTACTGAAAGAGACACTTGGAAAAGAAACTGTAGGATATGAAAAGTAAGAATCACTGCTACTTAGTATTTCTTCCTGTTGCTGTTGTAACACAACCCAGATAAAGCAACTGAAGGGAAAAATAATTTATTCCAGCCCATTAAAAGATGGCCCCACTTTTAATTATCACAGGTCTTTTCACACACACTAATCCAATCAAGATAGTCCATCACTAGCCTGTCTCCAACATTCTAAATTCTATGAAATTAACAATTAATAGTAACCAAACACACACACACACACACACACACACTACCACCACCTCCAGCAGCAGCAGTTCCTTGCTATCAGGTTTATTTAACAAAGCATAAATGACTGTTGTGGGTCAGAAACATAATTGACATTTATGCCTTACCACTTTACTTGAAATTTGTTGGAGGAAACTGGTTCATTTAGTTTCCTGAAAATAACTTAGAAGAGATTACCTTCATCCCAGAGCTCTCACAACATATTAAAACAAAAATGGAAGATGGAACAGTGCAGAGAGACAATGGGTAGCATGTCTAGGAACTGAATAAGGTGGTCTTCATCCAGAGGTATGTCTTTGTATCTCTTCTCTGGTAGTGTTCTGTAGATATGATCCAGAGAAAAGTCTATGATAGCCATAATTCAGTTTCCTGTAAGAGAAGTTATTAAGTATATCAAAAGTAAAAGAACAAAGACCAAGTAGCAGATAGACAGAAGCAACAGATAATAACCCACCATGAAATCAGAAATTTACAACACTTAGTAGAGACATGTGGAGTAGGCCAATTCATAGCTTACAGAGGTATCATCAAATCTGGATCTTGCAAATATCCAGCAGGAATTGACTGGGTGGTTGAGACAGTCAGCTAATATTTCTAAATAAGGTTTTCCTTAATGGATGACCTCTTGAATTCCTATTCTCAGGCAGGCAATTTTAAATATCATGAACTAAGTAATGGTAACATCTACTCTAAACAGTTTGTATTCTAGAACTTAAGGACTCCTAACCTCTTTGGCAGAATTAACAAGGCATCTTGCTTTAGGAAAAAGAGTCTAGAGGGCATGCAAAAAAAAATTCTAGAATCTGGCATAAAAATGCTCTCCTGACCCACAACAGCCAACTTTAACAAGCTTAAATAGCAAACAACAATTTTTCAGGTTTTTGGGTTTTTTTTTTTTTATTACAGGTGTTAACTATGCAATAAACTTCCATCTCCTGCTGATGGTTAGCTAGCAATGTAGTTGGAGAATCAGGGCTTAGCCCAGCTAGGTGGTCCCTATATTCTAAGATACTGGTCCTTTACACTCACTAAAGAGATTTTCACTAGTGAAAAACAGAGGAAGGGGATTTAACAGATGTGCATTAAGAAGAGGATCAGATAAATGGAATCAATGACCCAAGTTCATTTCTAAGGCACTAATTTGAGCTTAGGCTTAAGTAAAGGACTTGAGGTAAGGTAATGAAACATTTATGGTAATGAGTGATCTGATTGAAAGTTGCTTCCATTATGTTTCTTCATAAATGGGGCTCAAAGTACTTGTTACCTTCATTTTCATTCAAAAGAATCAGTCTGGTTAATACAATAAGGTTACTCATGAAGGCTAGAAAGAGAACAGAAGTTTTAAAGTAAGACTGGGGACCTGAGTTTGGTTCCCTACCACACCTGTAAAAATCTGAGCTATCTTGTAAGCCAGTATAGTCAAATTGATGAGATCACCAACATTTCATAAGAGACCTTGTCTTAAAATTAAGGTGCATGGTATTAGAGGGAAGATACATAAAGTCAAACTCTGGTCTCCATTTGAACATGTAGAAACACACACACACACACACACACACACACACACTAGTGTGCTAGAGTCAATTGTTTATAGTCACCGCAAGTTTATGAGGGTGACTTAATTTTTTTCCTTCAAATTTGAGTAAGGATGAACTAAATGCCTGTTACAAAAGATAAAGAAAGACACTGTTTTAGAAAAAAAATATTAGGAGAGACCGAAGGAAAATGAAGGTGGGGGTAGACAAGAGGCCTTTTTAGATGAACTTTAGTTTTCTGATTCCCAGCTATGCAGAAACACTGTAAAGCTGAATACTTAACATAGTCCATTGTCTGCAACCTGATGCAGTAACTGACCATTTAATAAATTCCAAAAGTAAGTTAAAATAATTAAGTATATCATGATCAGTGGGTGTTTGTCACCATTAGGTAAAAATGACTGGGGCTACTCTGATCAATCATATATTTATTTTTATTCTCAATCTGTCCATCATCATCAAATTAATTTCTTTATAATAACAAAAGTAAACAGAGAAATATTGAAAAATTTTAGATTATATAGCCTCTAGCTCTCTTTCTATGTCTTTCAGAAATGCCACCTTCAACATATCTCCCTGGACAGGCAGATGAGAATGCATGCTGGGGTGCTGTTGTCTTCCCCCTTGCAGGTGTAAGCAAGTTAAAAGTAAACTTGAATTCTAAATTAAGTCTTATGAAGATCTTATAACTTCTGACAAAGAGCAGAGCTTGCTCTGCCAATGAAAATGTATACAAATCAGAAACTCCCCTTGTCCTATGGAACAGAAAGTTCCGCCTCTCTTCAAGACCATATTGTGCTGTGTAGACATTGATGTCCTAACTCTTCAAATACTTACCATGTCACACTGTGACCCTGAACCTGCAGCACACTAATGTTCTCTCATATCATGGATTCATCATGATTTCCTGTTGCCATGTGACTATGAGAGCTGTCCTAGCTGTCTCTTCTGAATGGCAAATTTTGTCATCTTTCTCCTTGTGCACCTGGGATTACTTTCAATAGTGAATTGGTTCATGCACAGTTGGTAACTGTGCTATGGGATCAGTATTTACAGTTATCGAATACCAATGAAAAATGGATATGACTGTGGTAAATTCTGGAAGCAGGCTTTGTTTTCTCTTATAATTCCAAATTTAACTTTAAATGCATGTAGTGCTACCAGCTAATAAAGGTAGGTTAAAAATGTCCACAATACCACTGAGGAAAGGTAGTTTAATATTTTCACAGTGATATCAATTGCTGTTCTTGGCAGACATCTTACCTAAAGAGTATTCCATAAAATCACCATGGATAGCATCAAGAGCAAAGAGTTCCTGGACCATGCTTCATACTGCCAACTTTGAAAACAATGGCCCAACACTTGCCACTGATCAGAGACTTTCATAATAAAAAGATAATTGAATCAGGAATGCAACAGTACAGGACATATATAACCACTTTTTAAGAGGATCATGGAAGTCATGAATAATGAACACCTTTCCTCTGGGGTAATTTAAGGTCTTGGCATTCAGGAATGCAAGTGAGTAAATGTGCCAAATATACCCTAGCTCTGTCCCAACAGTGCTCAGCAAGGTCCCTCAGCTCATTCAATTCATTTTTTGTGACTTACTATTGGGTTGATAGCAAGGGGGCAGGTGTGAAGAAAGGAGATGTGTTTCTTTCTTTTATTTTTTTTTTTTTTTGCCTATGCTTTGGGACATCTGGCCACAAGAGTAAAGGAGAGGTTTACTAAAGAAGCTTAAAATTTAGGGAGCAGCTGCCAAGGAGCCATAGCTTCTAATAACTTGTGACTTCTATTGAATTTGAGTTATTACCTCTGGTCATGTTGCAGAATTCAAACCATGTAATAGCTAGCATTTCAAACAGATTAGTTGTCCAGAATCCAGTGTGTAAAAAAATAGAATCTATTCACTTTCAGATACTGAAAACTCTGTCTTTACTCATCTATAAAGTATATGTTTCTAAGCAGTATATGTACCCTTTACATATTATAAGAAAAATATCCTGAAGAATTGCTTTTGGCTCTAATATAAATATAGATGCCATCATGGAAAGATGCAACAATAAGGTCAGGGAAAGAAGAGGAGAGGGTGATGGTAATTTGAAGAAGGGAAGACAAATAGTAGATACCAAGTGACAAAGTCTAAGAGAAAATCCATGAAACTCTTTCCAAGAAATCTGTATTTGTATCAATGATTATAGAAAATAAGAGCATATTTAAGAGAAGAATCAGGGTTGTGGCTGAAGAGATAACTCAGTGTTTAAGAACACATGTTACTCTCTGACCTGAGTATCTCACAACCACCTAGAACTCCATCTCCAATGACCTTCTCTGGCATCCATGAGCACTGCATACAAATGTACACTGACCCACTCACAGAAAAACATTAACATTTAATAAAATAATCTTTTAAAAAAGAATTATGAGGATGATGCCCAAAAGTAATAATGGCTACTGTTTACCCAGTTGTTGATGTGTCTTAAGTTCTGCACATAGCACTTATATAATATTCTTATTTTATCACTTCAAATTGAAAGAGAAAATGGATTTCTTGTCTCATAGTGTCAGGGAATACAAGCCACCATGGCAGGGAAGGCATGGCAGCATGACTGTGCTGTAGCTGCTAACCTTATATCAAAATTCAGAAAGCTGAAAGTGAGCATGGAATTGGCCCAGGCTATCATTCCTTAAGGTTTACATTCTCCAGGAAATCTCTACCTCCAAAAGGACTACAAGCTTCCTAACCAGCATCCCTACCTAGAGGTTAAGTTTTCAAATATATGTCTTTAGGGTAGCATTCACACTCAAACCATACAGTGATTTTTTACATTGAAAAGCAATACCATTTTGCTTTTATTTAAAAGGGATCAAATAATTTTTTTGTATCTACCTAAATGAAATAATGCAAGACAAAAACAATTATATCAAGCAAATGTATGGAAAGTCCAAACTTGACCCCATTCTAGACCAATAGTGTGATTTGCAACCGCGATTTAAAAGAAATGTAACACAGGATATTTAGATTCTCATGGCCTATCGTGAGAAACAAAAGCTAGATGCAAATAATCAAGTTCTGTGACTTTTCTGCCAAACGAATGCTGTATCAAGTTAGAATGCTTAGGTACTGATTTGGGTATGGATAAGAGCTAGGTCATCAGACTAACAAATAAATACTATAATTGTATTAAATCATATTGACTAACATTGAAATTGGCCAAGATGTGGACATGCCCAGATAGAAATACTTTAAATAACAAGTACTTATTTAAAGTTTTTATTAGTTGAGTTTTAGACATGATCTTGTGTAGCCAATAGAGACCTTGTAGCCCTGTGGTAGCAGAGAATAACCTTGTATTCCTGATATGTCTGCCTCTACCTTCTTAGCCACTGGTGTGTCCTACCATGCCTGGTTTACTTGGCACTGGAGAGGGAACTCTGACTTTACCTGTTAGGGATGTATTCAACCCACTTAGTACATCTGGAGCCCAACAATGATTTTAAGTTTTCTTTCAGGAACAAATCTCTACAAATTCTCCTAATGATTTTTGTGGTTTCAATCGGAATTTTAAAGATGGACCTGAGCAGAAGCCATTTCATTCAGACACTGTTATCAAGAGCGATAAGCCCTTGAACAGAACTTAGGTCCCATGGAACAAGGCATCCTAAGAAGAGGTAAGCAACACCCCTCTTTCTGCCCACCCAATCCACAACTTCCATACCCTTCCTGCCATCCCAATGCACAACAGCCACACGTATTCTGCTGCCTACCCAATCCCCAAATGCCACAACCTTCATTCTGCCCACCCAATCCTGACTTGCCATTCCCCTCCTCCTTCCCACCCAGTTCTCAACTGCCAAAGGACTACTTAGGTTCATAAACACACTGACTTGTATTCCTTGTATCCAAAAAGACATCTGGAATCAGAAAATGAAGAAAATGGATTTATTAACACATTATCAAACACTGTCACGGAGCACTGTAGAATTTATTGAAAGCGATAAATACCAGAATACCTTTAAATTCTAACAGGTGAACTCGTGTGAGTGTGTGTGAGTGTGTGTGTGTATGTGTGTGCATATGTATATATTTTGATTCTTGGCGAATTTTAGACTTGAATATAGCAAAATATGATATTTATTTTTCACTACTTCTTCCAATTTTCCCAGATCCCCCAACATGTTCCTAAATCCTTAGGCCAAGTCCATGTATAACCTACTGGGTTTAATCATTGCTAACCACATATACATGAATTTAGAGTCTCCCATTGAAGCATGTAAAACCTACCCATGTTTCTGCCCTAGAAGAATGATTCTCCATCACTGTTGCAACAAGCAACAAGACCCTCCTCTGCCACATATGTGGCCAACATCATGGGTCCCTCCATATGCATTCTTTTGTTGGTAATCCAGTTTCTGGTAGCACCGGGGTACCTGACCAGTTGACACTGTTGCTCCCTCCCCATGGGGGAGCTGAGGGAGTTTTCAGATAATTTTTCAATGAATAAAAATTGTAAGTATTTTAGAAATAAATAGAATATAAACCAAGAAGTTTATAAACATAGATCACATATAAGATCAAGAAATATTAGCATATTAGCTATCAAAATTGATAGGGACCAAGTGATCAGATATCAGAGCCAAAAGGAAACATTTGTATTCAAACTGCCATAAAGTTGATTCCAAAGATAGGAAGAACTTGGGAAGCATAGAAGAATACCCGAGAATTGCAGAGAGAAAGTTGAGAAGAAAGCAATGGAACTCAGCACCAGCATCACAACTCATTCCACGGATATCACCCTTTGCTTTCTGTTGTTGTGAGAAAATAGCAACCAAAACAATTATGGGAGTAAGAGATTTATTTAGTGTATACATCCTAGTAAGAATCCATCACTGAATGAAGTTAAGGCAAGAATTCAAAAAAGAACAGAGGCAGGAACCCGGAGGAATGCTGCTTACTGGCTTGCTTACCACAACTTCCTCAGCCTGCTTCTCCCTTCTCCTCCACTCCCCACCCCTCCCCTCCCCTCCCCTCCCTTCTCCTCCCCTCTCTTCTCCTCCCCTCTCTTCTCTGTTCCTGACCCCGTTCTCTTTTCTCTCCTCTCCTCTCCTCTCCTCTTCTCTCTCTGTCTCTCTGTCTGTCTCTTTAGTTTGTTGTTTGCTTTTTATTTTGTCTTTTATGTCTTATTTTTTGAGGAAGGAGGAACCCCATATTCTCTCATAATCATCTGTAATAGAATCTGATGCTACCTTCTGGTGTGGAGAAATACGTGAAAGAAAAGACCTCATATACATACAACAGATTTTTAAATTTTCAAATAAATATACATATTTTTAAAAATAAAACATTATTTCTTTCTCTAGACCAGAAGTTAGACATGTGTTTAGTGAACAGTCAGATAGTAAATAGTTTAGGCTGAATAGGTCATGTGATGCTATCACAACTCAATTTTGCTTCATGTGTAGATGTTATTTATACAAATAGAGTGGCTTTCAAGTCCAGGTTTAGTTTGCATATTAAAATCTGAAAATTGTGGATTTTTAAAAATGTGTTAGACAATGTATTTTCCTTTTGATTTTTCAAAAACTGTCTAAGATTATAGAATCCATTCCAGGTTCAAGATCTAAGCAAAACATGAACATTAGGCAAGAATAACCCATCATTGTAGGTGGCTGATCCCTGCAATGTTACTAGTCTCTTCATGGTCAGTTAGTTTTCTTCATGACTTAGAAACTTCTTGACTTTTTCTTGCTATAAGCTAGTTTTCACTTGCTGTTTTAACCCATCCTTAAATATCCTGGTCTTAATATTTTACCATCGCATTCTCAGTCTCCTCTCTTTTTCATTTCCTGAGCCCCTGTCCCTCACTACTCAGACCTTGGTTTTCCTTAATGCACTCAGAACCTTTGTCAGCTCCTCTCACATACTATCACAGCAGTGCCTACCTGAACAAAGGTCTTTTGATATACCATGTATTTACTTTGGTCTTGCTGAACACTCTACTACCTTCATACACCAAAATAGCTTTCTCTTGTAGATTTCTAGTTACACAGTTCAAAGAAGGAGCAAGCCTGTGATTATTTCATGCCTGACTCACCCAAGCAAGTATTTTGATCTGAGAGGTTCATTTGTCATGCTGCAAGTGGATACAAAGGTGTGGTCACTGTACTGACACTTTGATAGATCTTAGCAGCCAGAGTTCTTCCTAGAGGCTATATTTTATCTCAAACATGTGACTGAATTAATCTATAGGTTTTATTATAGTTTTCCTTTGAAACATGTTTATAAATACAGCAGAACAGACTGAAAAACAACTTTTCCCTGAGACTTCATACGCTCTGTCAAATAATTCCACTCTGTGTTTTCAGGGATCCATAGGGAAATAGACTTCAGGGTAGGTTGTCTTTTTTATTCTTCTAATAATCATGGACTGAGTACATGCTTCCCATTTGGCTCCTCATATGAATAGGGTTTTTCACAGACTTAACTCTTCATTTTCTTTGTACTGAGCTATGAATTAATTAATGATCTATTAGTTTATCTAGTCACTTAATTCTCTAAGGCTTCATCTCTTGAAAATACAAAGCAAATATTTAAATATAATAATTTCTAGGGAAGTAAATTATGCCAAGATATGGGAAAGAGATAAACATCCATAGAAATGCCCACAGGCCTACATCCTATATATAAAATATCAGCCTACCAAAAAGGACTAGTTAAATTATATTTTATATCATTTTTAATTTCTGATTCCATATTAAATCAAGTTGACAGTAAAGATTTGCAACAATACCAAACCAGTTCATCATACAGAAACTTTACTCATAGCAGAAGTTTAATTTATTTTTTAACTTAAGGGCATACTTGTTGGTTCACTTTCTCTCTTTGAGCTTCTCATAGCTAACTTTATATCTAAGACATGGATCTCTCTTCAGTGGCCATCCCTCAGATTGGACTGTTTGCAGGAACAAATGTTTTCTTTTATTGAATGTGACCTGTCCTTCTGTTAAATCTCAGGAGGTTTTCATACAAAGGTCAGAACAGTAGTGAATTTCAGGTAAGTAAAAAATGCTTCCTGCTATGCCCAATTTCCTGAATAGAAGAAAAACAAAAAAGAGTGTAATAGTGAAGAGATCAAACAGAACTGTTCAAGGGGCTGTTTCTTTTTGTTTCCTATCATCGTCAGCAGTTTTTAGTTAGTTATATCACATACATTCATTTATTTTTGCAGGTGCCTGTGCAGGTGCTTGTTTGAGCTTACATTCTGGCATGTGTCTGTGCGATCTGTGTGTCCATGTATGTCTGTCTGTGATGTAGACAAGTATGTACACAGATACTTACAATTAAAAACAAATATGTCAGGGTTGAACATATTCCTTTATGTTCTCTTACTCTCTTACTAAAGCTTGAGCTCACCTATTTTGCTAGGGTTGCTGGAAAGCAAATTCCAAGGATTCACCTGTCTCTTACCCATCCAAGCCTGAGTTATAGTTTTGGAGAGTTGTTGTTCCTAGAGTCTACAGGGGTACTTGGGGATCTGAACTCAGATCCCTATGCTTAGCTATCATGCACTTTACTCTTTGAGTTATCCTCCAAACTCTTTTTAAAAAAATAAACGCAGTATGTAGTAAATTAAAGTGTCCTTTATTGCAAATATACAAACAATGTTTACTATTATAATCTTGTATTTTACTTATTTTGATTGTTCTGTAAATAAATAAAACTTATCAATGTGCTTTATTCACATACACACACACACTACACACACAGCCTCTGCTAGCTCAAATAATAGCTTTAACACACATGAAAGAACATGTGTCTGTATACTAGCCAACAAATATGTTGAAACCCACCCTTTTGGTGCCATTCTCCCACAGCCTTCTACTCTTGGAGATGACAAGGAAAATAAAACATGCCTAGTGAATAGTGAATAGGTGTTGCTGCATGAAAACCAGCTTCAATTCTCATATCCTTCCTGTGGCAATTAGCAAAGACATACCATGCTCTACTCATGACTGCCATCATTCTGCTTTCAGAACACAATTTGGCTAGTTCTCTCACCTGTCCTTCCCCTGCTTTGAGTACAAGTCTAGGATGATGAGTAAAAGTGTGTTTCATAACACAGAAGAAAGAATAAATAAACCTGTCAGAAGGATAAAACAAATAAACAAAAAACCAAACAGCAGCAACAACAAAAACCAACAGTATAACCTATTAGAGGTTAGATAGTTCTATTTTTATTTTTTTACAGAGAATAACACATGCATTAGTCCACACAGCACTTAGAATTCAAAGGCTGTTGCAAAACAAATGACAAATTATGTTTCTATAATTTATCAGTTTTCTTTTCCCACATAGTTAAAAATATCATCATTATGAAAAAGTTAATGACCACTTGACAATTAAACAAATCCACTTAGCCACAAAAGAACATGCATCCTTTCATTTTGCAAACTAAGTTGGGATGGGAACAAAGATTGGAAATGAAAAATGTGGAAATGGTGATGCATTGGAAACTTTAAAACATACATATTAAAGCAAAACAAGCCCATCTCCTGCATAGTGCATCAGAACCATGGAGAAGCTAACTTCCAAAACACCAAAATCTTTCTATATTCTTCTTCAAAACAATCTCAATTGTAAGGCAAATTAATTTCTTTTTTCTTTACTTTTATTTTGTCCAAGTACAAATGATCTAACACACTTACAAGGGACATATAATTTTACACTGTATGCAGACATAATTAATTTTTAATGTGAATAAAGCCAGTACTTGTACTATGCTGAAAACAGGATAGAGAAGAAGCATTATTGTTCTCATAAGAGAGTGGCATATAAAGAGATGAGAATGCTGTCCTTAGGAGATTACACAATGGGTAAAATGTAGCTATACAACGTGGAGACTTAAGTTTAAATCCTCAGAATTGATATAAAAAGCCAGATATAGCATCACTGAAGTGGGAATTAGGTCATGGAGACAGGCAAATACTAGAGCTGATTGGCTGGCCAGACTAGCCAAATCCATGAAGTCCAGGTTAAAGTGAGATGCTTATGTGAAAACAAAAGGTAAAGAGTGATGGAGAAAGAACTAGATGAGCATTTCTGGACCCCAAATGCACATACATTCATGGACACTCACCTACATGGCACACACATCCACATGCAAAAAGATGAAAGAAAGAATATTCCAGAATGTAACAACAGATGGCCAATTGGGAGTATGCAAAGAACAGAAAGAAGTCCTGATCAAAGGCCAGATGACAACTAGCGCTGAGAAGGTGAAAAGTGCAATGGTGACTTTGTTCCAGGTGACTTAAAAAATCAAGAGGGTGAAGAGAGCACCCTTAGCAGATGCAGCTCATCTTTCTTCATGTGTTTAAAATATGTGGTGAAGAAGCTCCTGTATCAGTTTTTCATAGTGGAAACTAACAGGTCCACAGGAAACTCCATTTCCCCAAATTCTGGCAGTTACAACAAAGCTAGCAATCTGGAGGAACTTGTGAAACTGGTTCTCCTCTAAGCCATTTTTCTTATTACTGTCAGAAAGGACAAATGGTTGTCTGTGGGGCCTATTAGCATACCAAAGTACATGATGGCCTCTGGGTTCCCTCAGTATTATAGATACTTAGTACATATGTCAAAGTTCATGCTAGTATCTTGGCTCTTCTCAGCCCTTCCCATTCCTATAAAACTTCCTCCATCTTAAGAGTTTTCCCTCCCCCAGATTCACATTTTCCTTATAATCTACTTTTTTGTTATGCTCTTTCTTGGTCTTTTCTTTCTTGATTGCCTTTTTTTTTTTTTTTGTCTTCATTTCTCTCTCTTCCCTTCCGTCTCCTCTCATGTCTAAGTTAATTCTGCTAAACAAGTTCAGTCTACTACTTCTCTCCTTGCTCTGAACTCTTCCAATTGCCCGTGACTGTTCTTTCCCTCATATATGCAATCCATACCTTCCCCTTAACCAACCATCAAGTGATCATGTCATCAGTTTGCACAGAAACTTCCATCCCCTTCTTGGCATACAGCTCTTTATTTGGAACTACTATCTTATGTCATATAGACACCCACCTAAGACAGATATGGTCACCTAGCCACTCTTTACCCTAGATGGGATTATGGAAAACAAATAAATCTTGTGCCCCTGTCCAACTCATCTTTAATAAAAATAGAAGGGAGAAGGGGTGAAATGTGCCCTTCCCCAAGACTTGAGTAGGTCAAACAACCTGGCTGGAGCCAGTTTGGCCTCTCTGCATTTGCAACTTCCTACAGGACCTTCAAGGAATTGACCACCCGCTGAACTTGCTAAAACAAAGGATGGAGTCTTTGAATTTTCCCTTTAAAAGCAGTATGGAATAATAAAGTTCCAGACTTGATCAGAAACTTTGACTTGGCTTCTTTCTTCTCTTGCCCTGTCCCTTTTTCATTTCCAGTTCTCCTTTCAGGTAGACCCAGTTCATCCATGGCTGCTGGACAGCTCCATCATACAAGGTAAAGCAAAGACCATTTGTGAAAGATCTAAGGATGGTTCTGAAGGGTAAAATTTAAGGAAATAGTCCATTTGGCTATGTGATTTAATAGAATAGGTATTAATACAATAAAAACACAATATTGGGAAGGGTGCTCTCAGGATGACTTCAGGCCCTGTCAATAGAAACAGACAACATGACAAGATCTCTTAGAAGAAGTTCATGGGGCAGAATCCAGGGTACTACCTTATAGGTTTCAGAGGAAGGCGGTTTTCATGTTACCTGATTTGAAGGTGAAGTATCCATTCTTGGTCAAGCCTAAGTCTTAGGTAGCAGGTTATGGTCAGAGAGACTTGCATTTCTAACAAAATTGTAAATAATTTTGTTTTTGTGTTACTTAGAAGATTGGAGAAAGTGGATGGGAGGGGTACATTTGGTCCCTGTTATATGCATGTGATGAAATAAAATTGATAAAAAAATTGATAAAATATGTTAGTTACCATCAGAGTGAAAGAAATGCAGTCAGAATTTTGGTAGGAGACTTGGCATTTCCTATATGTCAACAGTGACTAGAGGCTGCTGACGGTGGACATGGTCTAAAGTGCCCCTTGCCACAAACCTAGCAATTTTTCCAATTCTCCCCTCTATCTGCCACTTTATTCCTTCCTTTTTTCTTCCTTCTCCTCCTTCTCCTGCTCCTCCTCACCCTGCCTCCTTAATCTTTCAATTTTGGTGTGCATATGTATAGAGTCTTACTTGCATTTCCAGGCTGGCCATGGTCTCACTATATACACCAAGTTGGCCTGAAGCTCATATAGATGTGTGTATCAGATCTAATTCACAGAACTATTGTAGAGCATTAGGAAGTAAATCCTGTTTCTAGGATGGACCCTCAGCTTCCAATATTTGCTGTATGTTGAGCTTGTAGAGAGATTTATTTTCCTACTTTTTGTTTATATGCCAGAATGCCCAAACTGGTGCCTGGTTTCTTGGAAACAGATGTGATCTGCAGATACCATTTGTATGTGGGTGTTAGCAGAAATATGTCCTTGCCATCTGTTGGAATACAAGATGTGCCAGCTATGGTTATCATAGAGGGCTAATTAATTTAACAATGGACAAAAGCCAGAAAAGTGACTTTGCTTGCAAACAATTGTGTTACATCCAATGCTTAAACAACAATAAAATCCAAATTTTTCCAACTTGTTTTATATTTTTTGACAATAGTGTTATTATGTAAGACAAAAATGTCTTCAACACAGATGAAGCTGGAAACTAACGCTTAAGCAGATACTCCAGCACATAGCACTGTAGAGATCCTACTAGTTACAGGACACCTTTCACAAAGCTGTTTCAGTGTTCCATAGAAACTTGTACAATGCAGACTCAATTTGAAACTTGGCAAACCTGGCCTAAACACATGCATTTTCTTTTCTTTTCTTTTGTTTGAATGTATCATCAATCCAATCAGAATGGCAGCACAGTTGCTACTGGAGACATTAATTATCAAGAATAAACAAATATGGAAAGAGAAAAGAAATATGCTGTGCTGAATGACTCTAGTGAGTTTGGAGTCAATATTCTGTGATATATTTTTCCATTCTTAAGCAAGGAGGATGTTGCACATAATGTGAAAGATATATAATCCTAAGGTATATGTTTTACAGTGACTTAGGCTAATAAAGAATAGTATCACCTTCACACTCAGTATGTGTGTATTTTCATTTTAATTGTCAACTTTATACAACATTGAATCATCTGGAATGACTATATGCATATCTGGGAAAAAATTGTCTTAACTGTTAATTGAGGTAGAGAGTCCCATCCTACTGTGGGCAGAACCATTTCAAGGGAAGCTGGCCCTGGAATGTGTAAGAGTGAAGAATATCACCTGCAACCAAGGGAGTGGTAGCATGGGTCACTCAGTTCTCTGAGCTCATGAATTTAGGTGTGATAAGATTAACTGCTTGAGTTCCTACCTTGACTTTCTTACAGCGAGGGACAGAGACATGGCAGGGTAAGCCAAGTAAACCCTTTCTTTCCCTGGCTTACTTTTTGTCAAGGTTTTGGTCACAATGATATTGAGACAAGAATCATGGGCCATAAATGGAAAGAACATGGAGAAGATATGTGTACAAATTTGGGGCTTGGACCCTAGTGGTTCCTTCTCATTATGACAAAATACCTGACTGGAAGCAGTACAAAGTAGAAAGGGCTTATTCTGGCTCAATGTTTAATAAGGGATACAATTAAGCATGGCACAAATAATATGACAGCAGCCCTGTGAGGTGGCTCTTCACATTCTGTCTGCATTCAGGAAGGAGTACATTAATAAGAATAGGGCTAGGTTATCGTCCATCCAAATGAATCATTTCCTTCACCAATGCTCTACCTCTTAAAAGTTCAACAACTTTCTGAAACAACACTGCCAGCTGGAACTCAAGAGCATAAGCTGATAAAAATTTTATAATCAACTAACACCACAGATATTCATAGTGTTTTACATAAATTTCCTAAACAGCAAGAGTGTCATATCCTAGGTTACATCTCTCTTTCAGAATTTTCTGGGAAAAAAATATGAATTTGAATGCATACAGAAAGTAGTCATCTTACTCAGTGCAGGGAAGTCTGAGGGCACAGTATCCATTTATTCCCAGTTGATACCAAGTTAAACCTTACATTCTTTGTATCATATATGATTTCTCTTTATTCATGGTCTAAGCCTTTGAATATCCAAACCCATTCTGTCACTTCACCTTTCCCCATTCTATGCCTTGTAATGGCAAAAGTGAAGAATCAATCTCTTGGAGAATTGGTGTGTGCTCTTTACAGTCTCTTTGTCATAGATGAGTTATTCTGTATTTAAACCTGCATATGATGTGATTGCTTGTAAGTGCTCAAGCCAAAAAAAAAAAAATGAATAATTCCAAATGTCTCACACTTAATCAAGTTGCAGAAAGCCAATATACCCCTTTTCATTCTTTAACATCATATGGATTATTAGATACAAATATTAGTGTTTAAAATAATTATGTATATGTTCTGACCAGATTAATCAATGGGAAAGGAGTTTGATATATAAAAGAGAGGATCCGAGTTACAATTTTATGGCCAGGTAAGAGCACAAAAGCCCAGCATGTTAGTTTGCCCTTGCAACATGATAGGAAGCAAAGCAGGACAACTCCTGAAAGCTCATAGGCCACCAAGCCTGGCACATGCTGAAGAAGGCAACAAAAGCCCTTCTCAAACATGGTACAGAGTGAGGACTACAACCAAGACTGTCTTCTTATATCCACACTCATAGGATGGCATATACATGTATTCACACACAAGAATAGGCCCATACATTGCATCATACAAATAAAAGACAGTAAAATAATTATATGTGAAATTTGCCATTTTATCAGTAATAAACAAAAGCATGGGAAAAACTTAAATACAATTCATAGAGAAATAAATGTAATTGTTATCACACAGATGTTCAAATTGGGAGCTGAGAGAAGGAAACAGTTGTGTCACATTATCTATGACTGGAGCAGCAGGGCATTGAGCTTGTATATAAGCAAACAATGACAACCACTGGGCTAGAAAGAAAGCCCATTGGCAAGCCCAGTCTGTGATGCTGCCTGATGATCATCTGGAGGAGATCACATTTGCAATCTGATGTGACATAAGTTTGAGGATACACTGAATGGAGAATTATGGGTTTTTGTGACTCTAGATTCTGAGACTCCCTTTTACAAAGGGTTCAGTACTCATTAATTCTTTCGTTCATTACGATGGTCTTGATCATAACTGCTACTTTTCTTACATTTCAAAATTCAGGTATAATGGGCCAGTTTTTGCCTCAATGACAAGCAGCCCCCAAGATTCAATAATTTCCTATATGAAACAGGCATTTTTCCCTTGGAAAGATCAGCCAAAGGCAGCCCTTCAGGCGAATGGAGCTTAACTCCCTACCTAAGCTTATGTGGAAGTAGGAGAAGGAATCATAGAGAATCAAACACTCAGTTTCAAGCTCCCATCTAGAAGTAACACAGCATACTTCTGAATAAAATGTCATTTGTCAATGCAAGGTACATGGTCATCCACTGTTTCCAATGGGGAAGAAATTTCAGTTTTCCCATGAAAGCTGAAAGACAAGGACCAGAACCCAGTGTGCAAGAACAGCTTGAATAACACCAAAACCTCTAAACATTAACACATTTGGGAAACACACATTTGATATTCAAAATTGTGTGGTGGACATTCTGAAATGTGCTGAATCAAAACTGTAGTTCCAAGAGCAGCTGGATGCAGATATTTGCATTAGTGGGTTGTTAACATTAAAGGTCAGATCAGAAAAGGCCTAAGCTTTTGTAACTCACTCTTATCTGTAAAATGTCACACAACTATTTGTGGTCATCAGACCACTCCACTGACATTTCAATGTTATGAATATATTTACTCTATTGTGTGACTTTCCTTGGAAAGATATGAACAAATTCCTGTCTATTCATCTCAGGTAGAGGATATACTATTCTATGAGAATGTGTGAAAATAAAATAGTGAGTTTACTGGAATTACTTATGAGCGAAGAGGTACAAATGCAGTGTTACCAGAAAGGCCATATCATAATTTATTCCTGCTGCATCTCTGAAGTTCGTTGCACAAACTGCATGCGCTATTAAAGTCCCAAGTGTGGCAGGGAAACCTGTGAATTCTGTAGCTCTTTGAACTCCTTCTACTTCCTAAGTTCTTTTGGCTTTCAGAGTTTTGTCAAGTGACTTCCTCCTTTCTAGGTAGAGTGTTTTAGGTAGAAAATACAGATACTCAACACACACACTAATAACCATATGTGAAATGATGTTTAAGTCAGTGCACGAGAGAAAGCAGTTCTCATCTATGGTAGGCCACAAATTAGATCAAGAAGGGGCACACAGAACACACACTATAAGCCTTTGACAGCTGAGCACTGACTAAAAATTAACAGATAGTTCACAGACAGGTAGATGACCTATAGATGATAGATTAATAAATGATATATAGTGATTTATAGATTGATTAAAGTTGATATACAATACATTAAAAAGATAGGTGATAAATACATGATAGATAGATAGATGATAGATAAATGGATAGATGATAGACAGAGAGTAGATAGATAATTCATATGTTTTTGATAGATGCATAAATAAATATATATGGAAAGATGACAGTTGGATAAATGATAAATAAAAATTGATAGATATATGAATAGACATCAAATGAATGAATGTGATCTGAACCCCTCTAGGGCTGACACAGCATGTAAACTTGTCTGTCAAGAGCATATTATTCACTTCTTCCAATCAGCCTTGCCACACATGGTGAGGTAGAAGATATCTGAATATAAATGACATTTGTCTGAGCACATTTGAGGACAGTCATTAATACTGCTAAAAGGCCCATGTGTTAAATTTGGCCTAAAATGCCACCAGATGCATTCTCCTAAGCAGCCTGGAGGCTGCAGCATCATGGCAAGAATTGTGTCCTAGACAGTCTTCACATCATGAAAAATAAAGGTAACTGGGAGCTGAGTCTTGTAGCCAGATTTGGCTCACAAATGGTATAAATCTTCTAATGACAGGGAAGCTATTTGAAGGGTAATCTAGACCAATTTCTTAGTTAAGTAAATTCAACAAGGATTTGTATTTACTCATATGTCTACCTTGATTCTTGTTATAGATGATGGATAATCTTAATTGTTAACTAGAGATTTAGAGTCACCATGGAAACAAATATCTAGGCATAGAAGTTTCCAGACTATGCTACTTGAGGTATAAACACCCACTTTATGAGTGGTGTCATCCATGGGTTGAAGGATCTAGACTAAATGAATTGCAGAAAGTCTGCTGGTCAACAGAACTTACCTCTTTGCTCCCTGACTATGGATAAAATGTAATCAGACATTTCACTCTGCTGCTGCTTCAGCATCTCTACTCATGATGAACAGTACCCTCAGACTGGGAGCCAAAAAAAAGTTCCTTCCTACTTTAAGTTTATTTTGATAGTTTTATTTATTTTTTTATTTATTTATTTTGGCAATTAGATAAATAACTCATCCAAATTGACCTGAAGAAAATGAGAGAGCAATGGTTTAGAGCAATGATGAAACAGGTTTGATTTGTCAAGTGTGTGATAGAGTAATCATAAGAGTTCGTAAAATCAGAGAAGGACCTGAGAACTTCTATTGTTTTACCAAGGAATTTAAAGACATTCTTTCTTATACCACCTTCAAAACATCATCCTTTTCCTCAGATGAAAAAGCCAACACAACACGTGAAGGTTTTATGGCTTACCTCGGGAAGGAATACTCTGAAGATCATATTTTCTCAACAGAGAATGAGAGTTGAGTTCTGGGCATAGCTTTAGAATATGACTAATCAATATGAAGCATTACTACAGAATGGAACTAGTACCTGGCAACTTTCTCAGCCCGTCTAAGGATAACACGTTTAACCTTTAAAACAACATGTAAGTTAGTTGCTGACGTAGCATTTATTTGCTAATAACGACACATGTCTAAAGAACCTGAGTAAGCAATTGGCCTAGAGTTACACAAGAAAACAAAATAGAAAGATTCTAAAATGTATGAAGGTTTTTTTTTTTTCTTCTATGCTGCACTGCATTAAATAATATGAGATGATATCAGGTCACAAAGCATCACCAAGTCTTTGTTTGAAGGTGCCATTGATTTTTAAGTTTTGCCTCAAATCAGGTGTTTCCCAACTTAGCCATCCCTGCTCTTTGTTCTCAAGATCTACAAGAGGAAATTTTGAAACTTTGGTGTGCACAAAGTTACATAGATAAATGGAGATGAGAGAGATGAGAGACATAGAGATGAAGATAACGATAGATAATATACTAGATGTAATAGAAGTAAAGAATATATATATATGATCAATAAGTTAGACAGAAAGATAGATAGATAATAGATAGATGTTAGAAATTATAGATTGATAGATAGGTGATAAAAATACAGATAGATAAATGATACATACATACATACATAGATGATTGACAGATGATAGAAAATACAGATTATGCAGTCATGAATGGAGATATTTAAAGTGCTATGTAGATTGATAAACACACACATATAATGGATATATCCATATATAATATATACATATAGAGATACATAGATCAATATCAGCATATAGAAAATTGATATCAATACATTTAAAACTCCTCATAAAAGGAAGGGAACACCCAGGTGGGAGGTTCACATGTCATACTTCAAACTCTATACCACAAAGGTGTGACAGGCATTTGTATAGCCAGACTGTGTGGTAGGAAAACTACACCAAATGTGTATTAATTTTATTAATAATCACACTGTGAAAGATTGGTTCAGTAATAACAATGCTCTTAAAATCAAGAAACTAATAATATAGACAGACCCACTTTTGTTGACCGCTGAAGGAAAAAGATCAGAGGGCCTGAGCTAAAGGCTTCAGAACATGGTAGCCATCTGAAATTCTGAAATGATGCCTAAGAAGATGAGAGTCCTCTAACAAAGATGGAGATTGTTTCTCTTTAACTCTGGCAAATAGCATGGAGTCAGAATTGATTTAATTTGGAGTAAATAAAGAAATATATCTGGGTAGTGGTTGCGCACGCCTTTAATCCCAGCACTTGGGAGGCAGAGGCAGGTGGATTTCTGACTTCGAGGCCAGCCTGGTCTACAGAGTGAGTTCCAGGACAGCCAGAGCTACACACAGAAACCCTGTCTAAAAAAAAAACAACAAAACAAAACAAAACAAAAAAACAAAAAATAAAATAAATATTTTTGGATACAAGATAAAACATATGTACAAATTGAAGTATTTAAATTGGGCTGTTTTGTCAGAATATTAGATTAATAATCACTTCCTTTCTCTATTCTGCTCTTCCTACTTCCTTAAAAGAAGAGAAAAGAGAATAAAAGTAAATGACAAAGCCACAGAGATTTTTCGATGGTAGATGCAATAAAAGAGGAATGTCAATTATTTGCCCAAGCACTGAGAAGAAGATGTTTTGGTTCAAAAGAGTGTGTTGTCTACTTTTTCCATTAAGACTTTCATGGCAGAGTCCAAATCATCACTTCTACAGTGAGCATGAAAATCATGAACAGGTTTAAAGGTTAGGGGATTTTTTTTAGTAACTAAGTTATATGGTGGATATGTGAAGGATACTCTTTGAATTTTGCAGTGCGAGATACTTTCAAGAATCTGAAAGGCTATGAAACATTTTGGCCTAGGAATCACGGTTTATGTGTTGTCCTTGATAGTTCTGTTTGAGGTATCCTTAGGTAAGTATGGACAATCACTGTGGGCAGTTTGAGATTTCTCTGTGGTATCTAAATATTCCTTCTTTTGCCAGTAAAGGATGAAAAGCAGACATTGGCATGCAGAATGTTTCTCCTTGACTGTGCTTTCTGTCCCGTGTTCTCATAACTTTAACCACCTTACTCCAGATCAACACCACTAAAGTAGTGGATAGTCAGTCCATGGATTCACAGGTCAGGACTGAAGATTGTACCTTGAGGATTCTCAAACTCATTATCTTACCCTTTCTAAGGTCATCTCATTTATTATTCCATCAAGTCTCCAGGCTTCAGATATAATCTATATGCAAATTGAACTAAAACTAGAATGTTCATTCTAGGGCTTGGGGCTATCCCAGACACAGCCAACTGCATTTATAGCATCTCTACTTGAACACATGAGCAGCATTTCTAATTCACATCCAGAGCTGGCCCTGGCTACTACTCCAGTCTGTATTTTCTCTGGGTTCCATTACTAAAGGCTCTATCATTTTCATCACTCAAATCAACACTGTAAGTTTTCTTAAATCATTCTAGTATGCCTCAGCTGATTGGATAGTGAAACCAGTCAACTCTCCCTCCAAAACTCCCTCATGTAATTCTTATATTTCTCTGAGATGCAAATTAACCTCTCTCCTTGTGTTCTCCTATTACAGATAACACTTGGACTGACATAGTTATTACTCAAAATTTTTTGCTTTCATCTTTGACACAGTCTGCCTGTAACACAGTAATCCGAGTAATTGAGTAATGTCTAAGTCAATCTTTACCCCTTCCCAGGTCTAGTTGTTTCACAGAACACGCCTAAACTCACTCATTATAAAAAAAAACCAAAAGCCTCATGCTGACTTGTGGGTGTCTTGAATCTAAACCCATTATTTCCCTGACCTCATCAACTCCCACTTTCCACCTCATTCATCTTTATCCAAACGCTTGGTTCTCCTTTGGAGTCCTGATATGTTTCAGACACAAAAATTCCCCAATGTTTCATATTTGCCTTTTCCTCTAAGCAGTTTGTCTAAAACTCTCATTGCTCATTACTTTAAGTCATGCTCAAATGTTGCCCTCACCATGACCTTCCAGGGAATACCCTGTACCCGTTGTAGTTATCAACCCTACCCCTACCACTCCTCCTTTCAGGTTCTCTATAGCATGTGTGGTCAGCTGACTTGTTATATATTTTCCTTAAAACTTTGTTTTAATTATCTTGCAAATAAAAATGATTATGGAGAAAAATTATCCAGACAGAAAGTCTATACATCTTGCTGAACTTCTATACAGTTAGAATTGACTTTCTGAAGCTGTGGAATAAGTTCACAGTGGATTCTAAACTCTCATTAGCAAACATATTTTATGCACTGATCAAGTTACATCCAGCTTTTTACATAGAAACTGGCAATTTGAGCAGAAATCTTTATGCTCATCCTGTAAGCAGTCCTCCTTAAGTTCAGTTGGCATCAGCTACATTGGTATTGCTTTACCTATATGGGATCTACAGCCTTCTTCTGGCCTCTTTGGGTACCTGAACTTATATGCTCATGAATACCTCCACATAAAGTATTAAAAATTGAAACAACAAATACAATTAAAAAATAAATGCTGAGCCATCTTTTGGCTCATTTTAAATAAATATTTTATTTAAACATTTTTTTATAGAAAAGGAAGTACAGTAATCATAAGGATCTGTCAAAACTTCATACAAACTGAAAATGCCTGTATAACTAGCATTAAAATCAGAATAAAAGCATTATGAGCATCTCATCAGAGTACTGGATTATGAGCATCCCTGCAAGCCTTATGGATGTCAGGGAAAACATCTACATGGGACAAGATGGAAAACTAGTTTCAGTTTGACTTAGTATTGGTTAAAACTTCTTGATCTGACAACAGGTGGTTTATTTAAACACAGTAAACCAGTCTAATAAAATCCCAGGTGCACATTGAGATGTAGTTACATAGAAACTCAACTTAAAGTACATGTCATTTCTTCCAAGACAATGGGTTCTAGAGATAGGTTAAATGTATTATTTTAAGGGTCTACAGGAAAATCTGGACTGGTCTCAGTCACCCAGATACTGTACAAGTCATTTATTCTCTAAACTACATGTGACATCTCCCCTAGTGATATGTCCTATTGACTGAGAAACAAAGATAAAGTCTAGGGAGGAAGTCAGAGATAAGCATTGTGAGGGATTTGGGTGAGGAAAGGCACTACAGGTACCAACAAAGGTAATTAACTTCTATTACTAAATACTTTTTATCTGGAAGGTAAACATGTATTAAATTTATTTTGAAAAGGTAACCTTACATGATTAATATTTGTGCTTCCCTGTCACTCTATGGATGCAAGGACCTTTGCCTTTCCAACACTAAAAGAAAATTTTAAGAAGACTGCTCTTGGCTTCCACCCTCTAAGGTAGAGGCTCTCTGTTGTTTTTGCAGTGGGGTGTATTCCAAAATAATTGGCTAAGTAGCTCCAGGGCAATTTTCTTGCCTATGTTTCCCATTTCATCACAGGACTGCTGATGTCACAGATAATCACCATCAGATCCAGAGGTTTGTGTATTATTATAATATAGGGACTAGAGTTTGAATTGTGAACCTCATCCTTGGTTCTCAAGCACTTTTACATTCTGAGCCATATTACATTCCTCTACATACTGATTAGTTTGATGAACAGCTTGATACAATCAAGAGTTATCTGGAAGTGAAAAGCTGTGGAATGAAGGATTTCATTGATCAGGTTGATGTGTGGGCATATCAATGGGATATCTAAATACTAATTATGTAGTAGGGTGCACTCCATATTGAACATTATCACTTTTATGAAGCTGGGCTGGAGATGTATATGAAAGACAGGTGAACATAATTTCATCCAATGGTCTCTGCTTCATTTCCTGCTATCAGGTTCCTTTCATGATCAGACATCCTGGTTTCCCTTTATGAGGAACTACAACCTGTGACCCAAGTAAATATATTCCTCCCCAAAGGTAACTTTGGCCATTGTTTTATCACAATAGGAAAACACACACACACACACACACACATACAAAATTACCTTACAATATTTCAGTATACTTTCTTGGTAATAAATATATATATATATATATATATATATATATATATATATATATGAAAGAAAAAACAAAGGAAGAACAGAGAGGAGGATAGAGTAAGAGAGGCAGAGTAAGAGGTCTGGTAGCTAAGATCAGGACAGCTCCATTTGAAGACAAAGTTTGGATTCCAGTCCACATGTTGGCATCCCCATATAACTTTATCTACAGGGAATCTGAAGCCATTTCCTCACAACCTCAGGACCTGGCACTCATGTGTACATAACTACCTCCACACACATACATGTAGATAACTTAAAAATATTAATGAAATAAACATGAAAGTTTTCTTAAGTTATAATTCAGAAATTGAATTACTTATACAGAAAGAATGTACTTTTTTACCATTTTTCTTTGTGATTTCACAATGTTGTTCTAGCAAGAATATAGGGGTAAATCTTCTTGTAGTCAAATACGATAATTTGTTAAGTGGCCGATATTTTTCTTGAATTTATTCCAGGCAAGACTTAAAGTTTGATAGCTCCACAGTTAGGAATTATCTTTCAAGCACTTAGAGATGTTATTACTTTATCCTTTAAATGTAGATATGTGGTGAATCTATCCTTTTCAATTAGACATGATGTAAGAGTGAATATTCATTTCAAAGTAAGATAATCACCCAGCCCAGCACAACTTATTCAAAGCTGTCTGTCATTCCCAGCTATTCTGTAGATATTCTTTCATTATTCAGAACAGTGTTAATGAATGTGTGACGTTTCTAATGTTCTAACACTTCAATAACATTACTCTATTAATTCCTAGATATTTCAAGTAATAAAATATCTGATGGTAACTGTGTATTTCTCAAGATTACAACATCCTTATTCTTATTTCTAGATAGAAGCACATGAAACTTTCCTCAGAATATCTGCTAGATTTTTTTTATTAAGTTTTGAAATTAATGTTAATTTGGGGCAAATTTCAATTAATTGTGGAACCCATGAATGTGGCATATTCCGACTTTCATTTAGATAATTTATAGTTCTCAACAATATTTTAAACTTTGCTAGCGTATGGATCTTGAGTAACTTTCAAGAAATTTATTTATAGAAAAAGTTAATATCAACTCAAAATTTGTAAATACCACTTTAAAATGTTGTTCTCTTAGGCCAGTGGGGTGGATGACTCAGTGAGTATAAGTGCTTGCACTAAGTCTGAATTCCTTTATTAAATTCCTAGAACCCACTTGGTAGAAAGAGCTGACCCCACAAATTTTCTTATGACCATAGCACATTCACCAGGGTGCTCGCTTTCTTTCTTTCTTTCTTTCTTTCTTTCTTTCTTTCTTTCTTTCTTCCTTTCTCTGTCTCTCTGTCTGTCTCTCTCTCTCTCTCATACAGAAACATACACTCACACAAACACAAATAAACAAGATTGAAAATGCATTCTCTTTATTTTCATAAAACATGATATTTTAATATATGTTTCTCAAAGATTTTAACATTTGCATATCCAGTTAAAACCATTTGAGATTCTTTGGCATTTTCCATATGCAAAATTTTAACATATATGAGTAACAAAAATTCTATTTCTGTTTTATACTTTAAACATCATGGCTTTTGTTTATTTTCCTTGCTTTACCTCTCTATGAACTCTAGTACAAAGTTAGATAACAGTTAAAGACAGCGAACTTCCTTTTGTTTCTGAATCTCAGGTTTAAATACAAATATTTATGAAGAATTTCCTCACGTTTAATTACAGAAATCTAAGAATTATAGACATTAAATTAGTCTTATGTAATATGAGAGGTACAGATTTAGTTTCATTCTTTAACAGAAGAGCATTCAGTCTTCCCAGCATAGGCTTTTAATTCATGCCAACACATTTGTCTTTAATAGATACCTATTTGCATTTTGTGTATCTTCTAATAAATTGCTGTTGTTTTATAATTTTAGTAATTGTATCTATATATCCTACTTTGATATTAATGCTTGTGCTTGTTCCTTATTTTACTTGGACTAATTATGTTTTATTATTGTATTTCCCATATATTTACTTTTCAGCCGTATTTTTTTTAATATTCATGAATCTCATACTCTGACTTCTAGTAAAACTGCCTTCAATCTCAGCCTCAATTCCCTAGAAATTCTGAAGAACATTAAGAGAACTAGTCTTCCTCCTTTACCATACCCCTTTGACTCAGCTGCCAATACCCTGATGTACTCTACCTGGGAAGAAGCTGGCCACAATGGTCTGGGCATCTAGTAGGTGATTTCTACTCTCCTTCTTGTCCTCCATTACAATTTTGCAGGCTCACTTCTACCCTACAACAGTAGGAGCTTGTCTTTCCTCTTTGCTTCCAATTCCTAGGGAACCATCAGATACTTATGGATCTTAGCCACACTTACCCATTTTAATGTCAGTCCATAATACTCCAAATGTATTCTATACAGGCCCATCAGTGGCTCTGCATTACAGGGGGTCAATAGCACTCCTTACCATACAATCCATAGTTACATACTCTCCTAAGATACAGGGAGAGCTATAGAAACAAAGAAAGGAAACTCCCAATCAACTACTACAGGACCCAATACTAACATCTTCCCTACAATCATCCCAAATCAGATACCTAGATAACAATGTATGTAATCAAAAACAGTCAGGACTTTGTATCTGTACCAGAACTCATCAATTGCAGTACATGAGAAATTCAGTATAGCTGAAACACAAGAAAAGGATTTCAAAATAGCTTTGATGAATATATTCAAAGACTTTAAAGAGGATGTGCATAAGTACCTTAATAAAATCTATGAATATACAAACAGGGGATGAAACTATATAAACAGTTCTGAAGATATGAAAGTAGAAATCTAATCACTAAAGAATACTCAAAATTCTGTAATATAAAAGGCCAAATTTTTGGAAGTCCATCAAATAGCTCAGAAATAAGATTTACAAAAAGAAAAAAGAATTACAAACACTGAATACTAGCTATAAGAAAAATGTTAAATCTAAAACATAAAATTCAGGGTAAAAACATACAGGAAATATGGGGCAGTATGAAAACATCAAACCAATGAATAATAGGAACAGAGGGAGAATAAACCAAGGTCAAAACAAAGAAGAGATTTTCAACAAAATGATAGAAAAAATATTTCAACTTAACGGATATGATTTCTCAAGGTAAAAGAAGCCTGGTACCAAATAGACTGTACAAAGAAGAAAGTTTCCACAACATATGTTAATTAAAACACTAAATGTATACAATAAAGAAAGAATTATTAAAAGCTGTAAAAAAAAGACAAAGCAATATATAATCTATAAGGAGAGATATATTAAAATAAAACTTGTTTCAACAAAGAAACTAAAACCAGGAAGGCAAAGATGAATGTCCTCCAAACTCTAAGAAAACACAGATACTATCTCAGACTCTATACACAGCAAAACTTCAAACATAACATAGAAAAAGAAAATCATTCCACAGTAAAACTAAATGTATGCAATATCTATTTACAAGACCAGTTCTATATGAGGTAGTAGAAGAAAAAATTCAATAGCATTAGGTTACCAAAACTGCCAATAAAAATCAAGAAATTAGTAATATCAAAATACTGAATCCAAAGAAAGGACGAATCCATACCAAAGTAACAAAATCGTGGAAATCTACAAACATGGCTTGTTGATAACTCTCAACACCAGTGGTCTAAATGTTCCCCCTGAAAAAGACATAAACAAGCACAAGGGATTATAAAAAAAGAATGCATCCATCTGTGCATCACCTCACAGTAAAAGGATGGTAAAAGATATTCCATGCAATTGGTCATAACAAGCAAACTGGTATAACCACTTTAATATGTGACAAAATAGACAACAAAAATAATTAGAAGAGACATAGAAGGTCACTATATATTCCTTCAAAAAAATAAAAATAAAAACAAAAGGGGAGTAGCATTTCTGAACATCTATGCACCAAAGAAAAGGGTCAAGCTTAAATCACTAATTGATCCTCATACAGAGATAGTACAAGACTTCAATACACCACTCTCAACAATAGACAGGTTATTTAGACAAAAACTAAACATGGAAATGGCAGATATTTGCAGAGCGTTTCAGACAAGCACAAAATATTTCCTCTTTTCAGCATCCCATGGATCTTTCCTCAAAATTGACAACACAATTGGTTACAAATCACATCTTAATAAATACAAAATGTTGTAATAACATCCTATCTGAACACCATCACATTAAAACTAGATAACAACAATGGAAAGCTTTGAAAACTTACTCATGGAAACTAATCAATTCACTGCACAATGAATAGTGTGTCAAGACAGAAATTACAAAAGAAATCAATCTGTATTTTTAAAAATTGGATGAAATGGAAACAAAACATACCCCACATATGTGACACAATGAAGGACATTTATAATAGACAAGTTCATTGTGCTAACAATAAATGAAAATCTTCAAACAAATCAATATATATCATATTACAAAAAGATAAATATGCCATCTGTGAGAGGAGACCTCTGCCTGGGCCACCTGGGTTCCATAACCAAATAGCACTGGGAGAAAGTTAGTCTTCCAGGAGGGTGGAAAAGCCCCAGAGAGAGGGTAGGAGGAGTCACACTGCTCAGCAGGACTCATCTGGAATCCTTGGGAAACAGGGATGGAGGACAGTGGGGGGGATGGGATGGCGGGGGGGGGGGGACCAGGGGGGAGTAAGAAGCTTTCTGGTTTCCACCTGTGGATGGAGATTTCTGTCTGGGCCATCAGGGCTCCATAGCCAAACAGCACTGGGAGAAAGACTCCCAGGAGTGTGGGCAAGCCTGTCTGCTCAGAGGGACTCACCACGAATACTCAGAACACAGGGATTGAGGAGTAGTCTTCTGGTTCCTTTTGGTGGCCAGGGAGCAGATCCTGTGACACAGTGCTCCATACTCAAATAGTTCCAGGAGAGAGCTGGTATCCCAAGAATGCCGACCTTCAAGCACAGGCAAGACCACCATCTCTATTCAAACTCACTGGATCAAGAAGGACCCTTGCAGAGCCATCAGGACACAGGAGCCAAGGGACAGCTGGGGACTAGATCCTTCTAGTTTCTGTCACAACCCAGAGCTGACTCTTTACCACAGCTCTTGAAACCCAAATTCCTCTCAGAGAGAACTGGTGTTCAAGGAGTATTGACACCTAGGCTTGCAGGAAAGACAAATCACAGTCAGAGAGAATAAGACCAGCTAACACCAGAGATACCAGATGGCAAAAGGCAAGGGCAATGACACAAGGAACAGAAACCAAGACTACTTGGTATCATCAGAATCCAGCTCTACCACCTCAGCAAGCCCTGGTGACCACAACACACCAGAAAAGCATGACTCAGACTTAAAATCACATCACAAGAGGATGATAGAAGATTTTAAGAAGGAAATAAATAACTCCCTTAAAGAAATACAAGAGAACACAGGTAAACAACTAGAAGCCCTTAAAGAGGAAACACAAAAGTCCCTTAAAGATTTACAGGAAAACACAATCAAATGGGCAGAATTACAGGAAAACACAATCAAACAGACAAACCAACAGGGTTAGGATTTTTCTGATAAACTTAGGTAATGCCATTTTGTATTAGAGTTAGTCTTGGAGTGATTGTAGGCCTAAATTCCTGCTTCTGAGAAGTAACAGAAGGCTTCCCAGAGACCAGGTGTCCATATCATGGTTGAGCAATTAAGCAGTGAAGATATATGACCAGCAACTGAGCCGTAAAGATATATGATCAGCAGCTAAGCAGTAAAAATATTTGACCAGGTTTTCTCAGTGTGGTTAACTGGCCAGTGTTTATCAGAAAAGATAGTTGCTCTGACATTGTATCTTATCTGCCCAAGGAATTGCATTTTCAAACGATTGTAACACCTCTCAGAATTTCCTCCAACCTCTGCTATCTCCCTGCTCTTCTTTAAAAATTCTCTGTATGCAATAAAGTGATTAGAGCTTGAACAAAATTATGTCTTGCTCCTAGGTTAGTGTGTCTCTTGTCTTTTCATTCGTCCATCCCTTCTTAGGTCCACATTGATGAACCTGTGGGCTGGGGCACCAAAGATAACCAGATGGCAAAAGGCAAGTACATGAACACAAGGAACAGAAAGCAAGGCTACTTGGCATCATCAGAACCTACCTCTCCCACCACAGCAAGCCCTGGATTCCCCAACACACCAGAAGAGCAAGTTACACATTTAAAATCACATCTCATGATGATGATAGAAGTCTTTAAGAAGGAAATAAATGACTCCTTTAAAGAAATACGAGAGAACACAGGTAAAGAACTAGAAGCCCGTAAAGAGGAAACACAAAAATCGCTTAAAGAATTACAGGAAAACACAATCAAATGGGCAGAATTACAGGAAAACACAAAAAAAACAGATAAAGGAAATAAACAAAACCGTCCAGAAACTAAAAATAATAATAGAAAAAGTAAAGAAATAACAAAGGGAGACAACACAGAAGTTAGAAACCTAGGAAATAGATCAGGTCATAGATGCAAGCATCACCAACAGAATACAAAAGATTGAAGACAGAATCTCAGGTGCAGAAGATACCATAGAAAACATTGACACAACAGTCCATGAAAACCCAAAATGCAAAAAAGATCCTACCCCAAAACATTCAGTGTATCCAGGAAATAACGAGAAGACAGAAATTGATGATAATAGGTATAGAAGAGATTGAAGATTCCCAACTTAAAGGACCAGTAAATATCTTCAGCAAAATGATAGAAGAAAACTTCCCTAACCTAAAGAAAGAGATGAGCATAAGTATACAAGAAGCCTACAGAACTCCAAATAGATTAGACCATAAAAGAAATTCCTCCTGTCACATTATAGTCAAAACACCAAATACACAACACAAGAAAAGAATATTAAAAGCAATAAGGGAAAAAATCAAGTAATATATAAAGGCAGACCTATCAGAAATATACTAGACTTCTCACCAGAGACAATGAAACCTAAAAGATCCTGGGCAGATCTAATATAGCCCCTAAGAGAACAAAAATGCCAGCCCAGGCTGCTAAACCAAGCAAAACTCTCAATATTCATAGATAGTAAAACCAAAATATTTTATGAAAAATCCAAATTTGCAAAGTATGTTTCCACAAACCCAGCCCTACAAAGAATAATACATGGAAAAACGTTTACTCAAAGAGGGAAACTACACCCTAGAAAAAGCAAGAAATTAATCTTTCAACAAACTCAAAATAAGATAGCAACACAACATAAAAATAACATCTAAAATAACAGGAAGTTACAATCACTATTCCTTAAAATCTCTTAAGATCAATGGACTCAATTCCCCAATAAAAAGACATACATTGACAGACTGGATCCATACACAGGACCCAACATTTTCCAGCATCCAGGAAATGTACCTCTGTGTTAAAAACAAACACTACCTTAGAGTAAAGGGCTGGAAAACAATTTTCAAGGCAAAGAGTCCCAAGAAACAGGCTGGAGTAGCCATTCTAATATCGGATAAAATTGACTTTCAACCAAAAGCCATCATAAAAGATAAGGAAGGATAAACTTCATACTCATCAAAGGAAAAATCTACCAAGAAGAATTCTCAATTCTGAACATCTATGCCCCAAATGCAAGGGCACCAACATTCATAAAAGAAACATTATTAAAGCTCAAAGCACACATTGCACCTCATGCAATTATAGTGGGAGACTTTGCCACCCCAATATCATCAATGGACAGATCTTGGAAACACCAAATAAACAGAAAAACAGTGAAACTAACAGATATTATGAACCAAATGGATTTAACAGATATCTAAAGAACATTTCATCCTAAATCAAAAATATATACCTTCTTCTCAGTATGTCACAGTACCTTCTCCATAATATATCATATAATTGGTCACAAAATAAACCTCAAAAGATATAAGAAAATTGAAATAATACCTTGCCTCCTATCAGATCACTATGGAATAAGGCTGGTATTCAATGGCAACAAAAACATAAAGCCTACATACACATGGAAGCTGAGCAATGATAACTTGGTCAAGGAAGATAAAAAGAAAGAAATTAAAGACTTCCTAGAAATTATTGAAAATGAAATTACAACATACCCAAACCTATGGGACACAATGAAAGCAGTGTTCAGAGGAAAACTCTTAGCTCTGAAGGCCTCAATAGAAACTGGAGAGAGCATATAGTAGCAGCTTAACAGCAAACCTGAAAGCTCTAGAACAAAAAGAAGCTAATATACCCTATAGGAGTAGAAGGCAGGAAATAATCAAACTAAGGGCTGAAATCAACCAAGTACAAACTATAAGAAATATACAAAGAATCAACAAAAACAGCAGCTGGTTCTTTGAGAAAATCAACAAGATAGATAAACCCTTAGCCAGACTAACCAGAGGGCACAAAGACAGTATCCAAATTAACAAAATTAGAAATGAAAAGGGAGATATAACAACAGATTCTAAGGAAATTAAAAAACATCATCAGATCCTACTATGAAAGCCTATACTCAATAAAATTGGAAAATCTGGATGAAATGGGCAAGTTTCTAGACAGATACCAAATACCAAAGTTAAATCAGGATCAGATAAACCATCAAAACAGTCCCTTAACCCCTAAAGTAATAGAAGCAGTCATTAATAGTCTCCCAACCAAAAAAATCCCAGGACCAGATGGGTTCAATGCAGAATTCTATCAGACCTTCAAAGAAGACCTAATACCAATACTCTTCAATCAATTCAACAAAATAGAAACAGAAGGAACAATACCCAATTCAGTCTATAAGGCCACATTTACACAGATGCCAAAACCTCACAAAGATGCAACAATAAAATGAAACTACAGACCAATTTCCTTTATGAATATTGATTAAAAATACTCAATAAAATTCTCGCTAACCAAATACAAGTACACATCAAAATGATCATTCACCATGATCAAGTAGGCTGCATCCCAGGGAATCAGGGATAGTTCAATATCCAAAATTCCAACAATGCAATCCACTACAAAAACAAACTAAAAAAAAAAACCCAAAAACAAACAAACAAAACAAAAAAAACCAAAAGAACCACAAGGTCATTTCATTAGAAGTTTAAAAATCATTTGTCAAAATTCAACATCCCTTCATGATAAAAGTCTTCAAAAGAACCATACCTAAACATAGTAGAAGAAATATACAGTGAACCAGTGGCCAAAATCAAACTAAATGGAGAGAAAATTGAAACAATCCCACTAAAATCAGGGACTAGGCAAGGCTTCCCTCTCTCCCTATCTACTCAATATAGTATTTGAAGTTCTAGCTAGAGCAATAAGACAACAAAAGAAGGTCAAAGTGTTACAAATTGGAAAGGAAAGGAAGAAAAGAAAATATCATTATTTGCAGATGATATGATGGTATACTTAAGTGACCTGGAAAATTCCACCACAGATCTGCTCAAGCTATAAACAACTTCAGCGAAGTGTCCAGATACAAAATTAACTCAAGCAAATCATTAGCCTTCCTATACTTGAAGGATAAACAGGCTAAGAAAGAAATTAGGGAAATGACACCCTTCACAATTGTCCCCAAAATATAAAGTATCTCGGTGTGAATCTAGCAAAACAAGTGAAAGATCTGTATGACATGAACTCCAACTCTCTGAAGAAAGAAATCAAAGAAGACCTCAGAAGATGGAAAGATCTCTCATGCTCATGGATCGGCAGGATTAATAAAGTTAAAATGGCCATCCTGCGAAAAGCAATCTACAGATTTACTGCAAGCCCCATCAAAATCCCAACTCAATTCTTCATAGATTTAGAAAGAGCAGTTCTCAAACTCATATGGAATAACATAAAACCCAGGATAGCAAAAACTATTCTCAACAATAAAAGGACTTCTGTGGGAATCAGCATCCCTGACCTCAAGCTGTACTACAGAGCAGTAGTGATAAAAAATGCATGTTATTGGTACATTGACAGGAAGGTAGATCAGTGGAATAGAATTGAAAACCCAGAAATGAACCCACACACTTATGGTCACTTGATCTTTGACAAAGAAGCTAAAACCATCCAGTGGAAAAAAAGACAGCATTTTCAAAAATTATGCTCTTTCAACTGGTGGTCTAAATGTGGAAGAATGCAAATTGATCTAATTCTATCTCCCTGTACAAAGTCCAAGTGGATCAAGGACATCCATATAAAACCAGATACACACTGAATCTAATAGAAGAGAAATTGGGGAAAATTCTAGAACACATGAGCACAGAGGAAAAGTTCCTGAACAGAACACCAAAGGCTTATGCTCTAAGATCAAGAATTGACAAATGGGACCACATGAAATTACAAAGCTTCTGTAGGGCAAAGGACACTGTAAGTAGGACAAAATAGCAACCAACAGATTGGGAAAAATTCCCATCCTGTTGGGAATGGGAATTCCATTCCATTCCCAAAGGATGGGAAAATACCAATCCTCCATCTGATAGAGGGTTAATATCTAATATACACAAAGAACTTAAGAAGTTAGACTCCAGCAATGTGCATAGCCCTATCAAAAAATGGGAAACAAAGCTAAACATAGAATTCTGAACTGAGGAATCTCGAATGGCTGAGAAGCACCTAAAGAAATATTCAACATCTTTATTCATCAGGGAAATGCAAATCAAAACAACCTTGAGATTCTACCTCACACCAGTCAGAATGGCTAAGTTCAAAAACTCAGGTGACAGCAGATATTGTTGTGGATGGGGAGGAAGAGGAACACTTCTCCATTGTTTTTGGGAATGCAAACTGATACAACCTCTCTGGAAATCAGTTTGGCAGACCCTCAGAAAAATGAACATAATGCTACCTGAGAACCCAGCTATTCCACTCCTGGGCATATACCCAGAAGATGCTCCAACATTTAATAAAGACACATGCTCCACTATCTTCATTGCAGCCATATTTATATTTGCCAGAATCTGGAAACAACCCAGATTCCAACAGAGGAATGGATACAGAAGATGTTGTACATTTACACAATGGAATATTACTCAGCTATTAAAAACAACGACTTCATGAAATTTGCAGGCAAATGGATGGAACTTGAAAATATTATCCTGAGTGAGGTAACTCTGTCACAAAAGAATGAACACGGTATGTATTCACTGATAAGACATTATTAGCCCAAAAGTTTGGCTCACAGCAACCATTGGGCTGAGCATGAGGTCCTAGCTTTTGTAGTTGTTGAAGGGACTGAAGGAGCTGAGGGAGTTGATAGCCCAAAAGAGGGAGCAACAGTGTCCACTGGCCTGATCTCCCGATGCTCCCAGAGACTGGATCACCCACCAAAGTATACACATGGAGGGACCCATGGCACTGGCCACATATGTCGCAGAGTAGGGTCATGTTAGCCATCAGGGGGAGGTTAGGCCCCTGTTCCTGAGAATGTTAAATACCCCAATAGGAGAATGCCAAGGAGGGAAGATTAGAGTGGATGGGTGAATGGGTTAGGGGGGAGAACTCTTATAGAGACAAGAGTATGTAGAGGGGATAAAGAGGTTCCACAGAGGTGATCTGGAAAAGGGGAAACATTTGAAATGTAAATAAAGTATCAAAAAAATTAATAGTTTCTAAAAACCTTTGAAATTATATTAAACATATGGATAGTAGAATCAATCATATATTTGACTTAGTGAAACAGATTCTCAATGACTTGGGAAAATTAAATCTATTTCACTTGATTGATTGACATATTTGTTTTCAAAATTAGATTACCTACACTTAAAACTTTGGAAAAATTCTTGATTTTCAAGTGTTTCTTAATTTTGATATAGCTCTAAACACTCTTTTATGATCACATTAGTAATTGAGCAAAGTATGTATGAGTGTATTTTAATTATTAAAGTTAACAGAATTCAACTTAGTAAAATTATGACATTAGACTTTTTGAGAGTTTCTCCATAAAAATATTTTTATTTATGTTGTCATAACTAATTTTATGCAGTGAATAATTCTGTATAAGCAGTTTATGTTTTCTTTCTTGTTGCATCTAATCTTTTTGACTCAAGGTTTTGTTCTGTGCTGTTTTTATTGCTGAAAAGTGAAAAAACATGCTATTTTAAATGGAAAACAAAACAAAAAACAAAAAGATAAATATAAAGAATTGAAGAAATGAATTAATTCTTTGACAAAAATCTAAAAACCTTAAAGAAATAGATAAAAGTTTTGATGTGTACTGTTTGCCAATGTTAAATCAAGATCAGTTAAATAATTTAATAAACAGACATATAAACAATTGTGAAATTGAAGCAGTAATGAAAAGTCTAAGAAAAAAATATCATCCCAAGACCAGAGAGATTTAACATAGGATTCTACAAAACTTTTGGAGAATTAAGTATGATATTAATTAAAATATTTCATAAAATAGAAACAGAAAAAAAAATGTCTAATTCTTTTTTGAAGTCCACAATTACCCTGATACCTAACCCAAATAAAGATCCAGCTAAGAATGTTACAAATTTTCATTATGAACATAGACATAAAAATTCTCAATAAATACTTGTAAACTGAATACAAGAACACATCAAGAAGAATCATGTATGTTTCTTTCCAAAGGTACTGGGATGGTTCAACATATATAAATCAATAAATATTACCCACCATACAAATTGGCAGAAAGACAAAAATAAAATGATAATCTAATTCAATTCCCAATCCCTTTGACAAAATACAACACCCCTCATGACAAGAACCCAGGAGATACTAGAGATATTAGGGGTACACTTCAGCATAATAAAACTAACATCAATCTAAACAAAGAGAAGCTCAAAGCATTTCTATTAAATCAGGATCAAGAATAGGTTGTCTACTCTCTCTATATCTGGTCACATTAGTATTTGAAGTTTTACAATACTCTTGAGTAATACAACAACATAAGGGGATCAGGACAGAAACACGAAAGGAAGAAATAACAGTTCTCTACTTGAAGAAGATATTATTGCATATATAAATGACCATAAAAATCCTACCATGACACGTCTACATCTGATAAATACTTTCAGCAAAGTAACAGCATACAATATGAATACACAAAAATCTATAACCTTTCTATATAAAAATGACTAAGAAAAAAATCTTCAGACATTTTACAATAACCTCAAAAGTCATCTTGGGGTAACTCTAATAAAGCAATTGAAAGACTTGTTATAATAAAAATTTAAAGAAATTGAAGGTATGAGAAGACAGATAATCTCCTATTCCCTCTTGTTTTTAGGGATACTGATATTGGGAAGATGGCCATCCTATTGAAAACAAACTATACTATCATTGCAATCCCCATCAAAATTCCAATGCAATCCTTTACAGAAATTGAGCAGATAATTTTCCGTTTTATATGGAAATACAACAAAACTAAACAAAACAAAATAAAATAGTATACCTCAAACAGAACTGAAAAAGTACTCCTGGAGGTAACAACAACCCTGATTGCAAGTAGATCTACAGATCTACATAATAAAAACAGCACAGAATTGACACAGCAACAGTCCTATTGAAAGATATAATTGAAAGAAAGAACCAGACATTACTCCACATACTTATACATATCTTATTTTTATAAAGAAGACATAAATACACAGAGAACTGACAGCATGTTCAACAGGTAGTGCTGCTTAAACTGTACTGCTACATGTACAAGAATGCAAAGACATCAATAATTTTCACCCTGCAAAAAACTTAACTCATGTGGATTAGAGACCACAGCATAAGGGCAGATTCCCTAACTCTGGTTAAAAAAAAAAGTTTCAAATAAGCTTGAACTCACTGGCACAGAAGACTTTCTTACAAGAACAACAATATCACAGGCATTAAGAATAACAATAAATGGGACCTTGAGAAACTGAAAAGCTTCTATGTCAAAGGAAGTCATCATTTTGACAAAGTGGCAGAAACAGAATGGGAAAAAGATTTTACTGAGTACAGATCTGATATTTGGCAACTATTATCTCAAATATATAAAGAAATCTATAAGTTGGTCTTTGAGAAAACACATAACATAATTTAAAATTGGGGAACACATTTAAACAGAGAGTTGTCAAGAAACACAAATGGCTGAGAAACAATTAAAGACATTTACAACATCCTAGTCCTCCAGAAAATATAAATTTAACCTATTCTGAATTTTATCTTATACTTTTATTAATATATTTGAAACTGTCACCCCATTCTTCTACCTGTGAGGTGTCTCTCATTCTCAAAGGCCATATGTCAATTTTCGTGAACAGTTTCTAGACTTTTCTCTTTTTTTGGTGGATCACACCATGAATAATTTCTCACTTGGGGTTCATATAAATTCTTCAATTCATGGTTTAGTATTTTCTTTAGTTTTAGAACATACCCTTTGGCTTTCACAATTATTACTTCTTGAGGTTTCAACCTTTACTCTATTTTCCTCTGTCTCACTCTTACTGTCTCCCTCCTACTCTCACTCTCTCTTTCTTCTCTTCTCACTGTCACTGTCACTGCTTTGTCTTATTAATGTTTAAAGAATTTAAGAGGATAAATGAGGTGCTGGTGAGATGTCTGTGTGGGTAAAGATGTTTATTTACTTGATTTCGTTCTATCTCAGGATCCCACATCATGCAATGAGAGAACCAGTTCCCACAAGTTGTACTCTGATGTCCATGCATATGTTGTGGCAGATGTGAAACCATATATATGTATATATATAGATTTAAATAAATAGACAATGAAAGTAGAAATAGTAATGAAAAGTCTAAGACTTACAATATTTGAAGTTATACACCATCATGTATTTGCTTAATTAGCTATTTTAAATTTAAAATGACAATATCTATACAAAACTACTTTAAAATTGTTGTCCATTAGAGAAAATTTTTCAAAAACAAGATTCTTCTCAAATATAATGCAAATACCAAATGAAAGAATTGATATGGATGTGCCTTATTTGTAAAGTGATTACAGCATGAGTCTTGTCCCATAACTCACATAGAAATCCAGGAATAGAAGAATATACTTATCTATGTGGCAAGTATTTGCACTCATTATTAGACAGCAATGCTCTGAAACACAAGCAGTGTGTGAGGCTGGATAATGGTTTGATTAATAGTTTTCTTGCTGTACAACAGAAGAACCCGAGTGTGTATCCTCAGTACTGAAAAAATAGACCTTGTGTGTTAGCACATGACTATAACGTCAGTGTTCTGGATGTAGAATCAGGAGGATTTCTGGTGATGGCTGGCTATCTAGTATAGCCAAATCATCTATACCAAGCAAACAGTGAGAGACTTTGTTTCAGTGAACAAGTACAATGACTGTGAAACATACAGATGCACACAAACACATGACACATAGATATACACATATACATACTACATATGTACACCAAACACACAGAAAGATATACAGGTACATAAAATCAAACATTACCTGCAAACGTGAAGGAATATACACGCAGGCTCTCACACATGCATGCATACACACATACAGACACATGGACACATGAATATGTATACACATGCAACAGGCACACATATGTAATCACACATATATACACACTCACACAAACACTCACATGCACATGTATGCACACAAGATGTGTACTAATAAGAATTAAAAACTTCTCTTTCAGCTCCCAAATCATCTTTTCTCAAGTTCCATAAGACTTTCAGTATAAGGAATAATTTTTTAGTTGTTGTTTTGTGTTTTTGTTGTTATTGTTGTGTTTTGTTTTGTCTCCAATAATACAAATCTCTGTTAGTAGAAGCTCAATCTTTGAAAAATGGGTCATGATTACAGTAGTCACCAATGTGCAAATGATCTCAGAAATAAATTTATCCATCAATTCTAATGTTTCCTCATTGGTATCAGTTCTTCACATTACTTGTGACAGCGATGAAATGAGGAGTTATACACATACACACAGACACACAGACACACACACACACACACACACACACACACACACACAGGTAGTACATGGTTCAACGGATCCTTTCTCAAACAAAAGCTGACAACCAACATCTCATATTATCCTCTTACTTTCATGTGCATTACCTGACATGCACACACATGAACACAACAATGCACACAGCAATGCACAAAGTCTCTTACTGTGCTGGCAACCTGTTAACTTGACTCAAGCTAGAGTTACCATATGAGAGAAGGAGACCTCAAATTTTAAAACTTTCACCACAAGATCAGGCTTTGGGCATGCCTGTAAGACTTTTTTTTTTTTTTAATTTAGTGATTGATGGAAAAAGTTCTAGCCTATTTTAAGTGGAGCCTCCTCTACTCTGGAAGTCTTTCAATAGAAAAGTAGGCAGACTAAGCCATGGGAGCAAGCCAGTAAGCCGTACCCCTCCATGGCCTCTCTATAACTTCCTACCTACAGGCTCCTCCCCTGTTTGACTTTTTGTCCTGACTTCTTTCAATGGTGAGCAGTGATACACAAGTATATGTCATATAAACTCTTTTATCCAAGGTGCTTTGTCATAGTATGTTATCACAGAAAGAGGAATACCAGTTAAGGCACTTACAAACAATTCTGAGAAGAAATATTCAGCTTGCCTTTGCTTTGATCATATCAAAGCATTAACTATTCCTATGTGCATTGGAAAATATAAAATTACCCAATACTATCTTTCTCAGGAAAGAGCATTTTCTTTGACAATGCTTCTTAGAGAACCCTTAAAAAACACTGATATAAAGATATCATGCATAGCTATCTCAGAATTTAATAAATAACTGTTCAATAAGGAGTTAGAAATCATGTAAGCTGTGCAAAGGCAAACAAGTCTAATCATGTATTTAATGAGGATTTAAAAATCACTAAAATGCTATGGGGTTTAGTAAGGATCTTACTTTGTATTCTAGTTTTATTCCTGATGGTGTGATATAGACCATGACTAAAGAAACTTAAGAAGAGAAGTGTAATAGATCTTATAGGCAACATTCCATCACTAAGAAAATCCAAGGCAGGAATCCATAGCAAAAATCTGGAAGCACAAACTGAAGAAGAAATGATGGGGAAAACTGCTTACTGGATTACTCTTTATGGCTTGCCCAACACATTTCTTACTATGAGTACCTGGCGAAATGTAAGAATGTGCAGAGTGGGTTGAGTCCTATTACTTAAATCATTAGTTAAAAAAAAAAAAATGCTCTCCATACATTTTACAAGACAATCTGATGGAGGCTTTTTCCTCAGTTGATGTTCTTTCTTCCCAGATAATTCTAGTTTGTGTCAAGTTCACCAAAAATCTAAATAGTGCACTTTGCAAGAACGAAGATATGAACTCAATCTTAGTATTCACACAAAAATTCAGTTGTGACAGAGCTGGGAAGATGTGAAAATGAAGTCCCTAGGGCTTACTGACCAGCCAGTCTAACATGTTGGTGAGCTACAGGCAGGAAGCTCACCTGTCTTGAATGATACCTGATAAAATAGAATTAGAGATTTTCTACTGGCAGCCACAGGAACATGCACATAACACACAAATGCACACACGTACACACACACACACACACACACACACGCACACACACGCACACACACGCACACAAACCTATAGGCTCACAAAATAAGTGACCATAGAACATATACAGACAAGTTGGCAATGCTTATCAAAGTCTAGGGAATTCTACTTTGGAAAGACAAATAGTGAGTGTTATGAGAAGCATTAATTTTCTCTGCCATAATGAAGTAGTCAGTTCTGTATGTCTGCATATTTTCTACTGTAATTATTGAACTGTGGTATCAAAATTGCTTTCTTATTATGGAAATTATTTTCTGATGGAGGTGGAAAATACACTACAAGAAATGAATGGAAATTTCACTACAAGAAATAAGTTCATAAGGTATATTCATTTACTACTTATTTTTGATGATATTGTGGCTAGACAAGCATGGGCAGAGAGAGAGAGAGAGAGAGAGAGAGAGAGAGAGAGAGAGAGAGAGAGATTGAAGGAATGATGGGAATGATGGGAATGATGGAGCAGGGTGGGGGATGCCAGGAGTGGGGTGGAGGTAGAGATGAGGGTATAAAATGAGGATTGCGACCATGTCTCAGAAGCAAGGGCAAGTGAGGAAGGTTACTGTGAGAGGGTTAAAGTTTAAGATATAAATATAAATAAATAAATAAATAAATAAATATTAAGAAACAAAGAATGTAACTGCAATCCTTCAACTTTAGTCAATATTTTGCCACTATAACAAAATAAATGATCTGGGATAATTATACAGAGGAGAGAACTTCTAAATTATCAGGTTTGTAAATTCAAGATAACCCACCAGCTTTGGTTCATCCCTAGTAAGCTCATAGCACCCAGAGGTGGTTAAACATGCAGGAAGAAGCATTTCTGACCCTAACAGGCAGCTAGAGACAAGCATGGTAGAGTAACTGGTTTTTTTTTTAGGTTCTGAGAATTTGGAAATAACCCACTACAAAAACAAAATTTGAGCCAGCAAAATGTTGTTTTATTAAAAATGCATGGTGACATCAGCTGAGCTCTGGATGTATGCTGTGTCTGTGGTGGCAGGAGGGGGTAGGTGTCAGGGAGGAAAGAACACAGAACAACCTTTAAAAGCAAGAATAAGCAAACAAACAAACAAACAAAACATAAATTAGGTGATGTAGGGACAAACATGTACATACAGGTAATATGTTTCCAGCAGTTTTTTTACACTAGGCATCTTGAGGTGGTACCTCAGATATCATTTCTAATAGACTTTGTCTGGATAATGAACAACTAATTAGAGCCTCTTTAGCATCTGCTGAATTTCAGTGTCCACTGGGTGCTAATCAACAAAGCATAGGGTAAGATATTGTGGTTTAAGTTCATAAGGGTCAACTGGGGCCAGAATTCCTTTCTGGGAATTCAGCTTTTTCTTAGAATTCACCCTAGAATGAGATGGTATCTTGTCCTAGGAAAAGAAACTATATACAAGATGAGGGTTCTGTGTCTAAAGTTGCCCCAAAAGTTTAAAATATCAACATTTGTGATAAACTAGGGTCTCTGTGCTTGATAGTTTTATGTTAACTTGACATAGGCTAAAGTCAGCAGAAAGAGGGACCTTGACTTAACAGAATGCCTACATATACATTGTAATCAACTCTGAAGAACATTTTCTTAATTGGTGGGGGGGGCAATTAATTTTCTTAATAATTGATAGGGGAGAGACAAACCAAATGTGGGTGGCATCATCCTTGAGCCTAGACTCCTAGGTTATGTAAGATAATGGCAGAGCAAGTTTTGAGGAACAAGCCAGTAAGTAGCACCCCTCTGTGGCCTGCACATCAGCTCTTAGCTCCATGATCCTGCCCTTTTTGAATTTTACTCCTGAGATCCTTCGATGAAGAGTAATATGGAAATATAAGCCAAATAAACCCATGTCTCTACAAGTTGCTTTGATCATGGCATTCCATCACAGTAATACTAGCCCTAAGTAAAACAATCCTCTCTGTTAAACATTTTAATCTCTTCTGAAGGTAGTACTTATGATTGAGTTAGGAAACTCTCAACAGGATATATCTCTGAAATATGGCTTGTCATATCTTTCTTTGGAAATTTAATTTATCTATATGTAAGCACACATATGCAACACACCACAGCACATATATGTTAGTCAGAGAACAACTTGTGGGAATTGGTTCTTCCTTTCATCATGTGATTCTTAAAGATGGATCTCTGTCATTATTCTCAACTGAGAGGCACACCATCTGCTGAATCATCTCAATCATCTCACCAGCCTTGAATATCACCTCTCATTGTTGCCATGTGAAGGCCCAAATGTTATACACATGAATCCTAATGACAAACTATATCTTACTTGCTAAATTATAGCACTGCAACATATCCTTTTTTTTTTTTTTTTGGTCACAAGCTCAGAAGCATCTACAATTATCTTCATTCATTTGGATCCTCTTTTGTTCTCCCTAACTTCATATTAACATTCTGATTAAAAGAGAATCTGGAAATTGTGCCTATATACTTAGCCAATATTTAAGATGTCAAGTACCTTGGCAGATATTACTTAGAATTGTATGTGCTTGTAATATCAGTGCTAAGGGAAAAGACACAGGTAGACCCTAGGGTGTTTTGTATAGTCAGTCTACCCAATTAGGGATCCCAAAAACCTACTGAGAGATCATGTCTCAAAAACCAATGTAGACATCTCATGAGGAACAATACATGAGGTTGCTCTTTGTCTTCCACATGTGTGTGTAAACCCCACCAGAAACACTAATTTGAGGCCCAGATTTATTTTTTTTAGAATCTAAAATGGATTTCTTTTTGTTTCCTACTTTATTTACATTTCAAATGTTTCCCCCTTTCCACATCTCCCCGTTGGAATCTCCCTATTCTCTCCCCTCTCCCCCTGCCTCGATGGGGGTATTCCCCCAACCACCCACCCACCCACTCTCATCTTCCCTGCTTGGCATTTTCCTATACTGGGGGAACTAACACCCTCAGGCCCAAGGGCCTCTGCTCCCCCTGATGGCTAACAAGACCCTCCTCTGCTACATATGTGGCCAGCACCATGGGTCCCTCCATGTGTATTCTTTGGCTGGTGATCCAGTCTCTGGGAGCATTGAGGGGTCAGGCCAGTTGCCACTGTTGCTCCCTCACTGGGGCTGCATACTCCCTCAGCTCCTTCAGTCCCTTCTCCAACTCCTCCCTCTGGGACCTCACATTCAGCCCTAGAGTTGCTGTGAAGTGACTCTTGGGTATTTCTAACATTTGGAGGCCCAGATTTTTTAAGCTTATCATACAGTCCTTCAGCAAGTTCTCAAATCTTTTCACCATCATACGTTATCTTCACTTCTACAGTACTGTTAGCTTTCTGTCTAAGCTCTGCCCCACAGTTACCTCAAAACAGCCAGATATGCCTGACTCACTATAAAGATGCTGCTTGTTCACCTCTTCACTCTCTTGTTCTCTCTTGCTTTTGTTCTTGCCTTCTTGCTCTTATTCTTGCTCTTGATCTCTCCCCATTTCCTTCCCCCTCTCTCTCCACATGTGCTCATGTCCTGTCCTCTACTTCTCACTTCTCTCTCTCTCTCTCTCTCTCTCTCTCTCTCTCTCTCTCTCTCTCACACACACACACACACACACACACACACATCCACACACTTTTTCTGCCTCTACTACCCTCTTTTCTCCACTCCCAAAGCCCTGAATAAACTCTAATTTTAATAGACACATCATATGGCGCTGAGATTAGGATTTAAAAACTCTGAATGTTTGTATCCCCCCTGCTATCACCTGGTGATCCAACACTCTCTAGCCAAACTTCAGAGAACTGGTAAGCCCCCTCCCCCCACTGTTCACTGTAAACATCCTCATGTTCCCAGTGGAGAGTTTAAGAACTCAGAGCTACCAGGGTTCTGAACTTGAGAATGGAGACATTCAGTTGTTTCACTGACACTTGTTCTTGAACTTTCCCTTGGGTAAGATTTTTCTCTCTTTTTTGAAACAGTTTCTTTCTTGCCACTAAGAAACACAAGCCAGGCCTGGGTAAACATCTCTCTGTATGCTCAGGGGCACCAGACCAGAGCTCATCTCTCAGACCCTATTTGATGATCTGGCAGTCTGGCCTATGCTAGAATCTCTAAGGATGCTGGTAGGGGCAGTTAAAAACCATATTCTCTCACCCATGGCTCTGTCTTCACCACCATGTTTATACTTACTGGTCTGTCTTGGTCTAATTCACTATAAGCAAGAAACAATATCTCACTCTCTTGCTATTCATCCCCACTCTCTGCCAGGGAACCTCCCAAAGTCTAACTGTTTACCCCACAGGGTCTCAGTAGATATGGCCACAGCTTCAAGACACTGCCTGGATTAGGATATGATAAACACTGAGAAACACAGTGGGAAAAACTGGATACCTTCAAAATCAAATGGCTTATCTAAGTCAAGGTAAGTAATTTCTCATGTCACATGTATCCATGCCTCAGAGAAAAAGCTTTTTATCTTCTGGCCTTGAAAGCCAGATTGACTTCACCCAAATTGCTATGAAGAGCATACAGACCGTAGGGAACATTTGGACTACAGGTGAACTCTATTATTTTATGAATAATATATGACTGCTAGATTATAATTTATTCTTCCTCAGATTTCTGACTACATTAACAGTCAAGGTACCTGTGCTTCACAGGTAGGAAACAGACCTAAATCCTTATCTAAACTCAGTTAGCAACTAGGTCAGTTGTAAGCTTTTACACACGCAATCTGTTAATTCCTTACCTAAACTTGGTTTTCATTGATTAAGCGCATTATATTTCCTCTTCTTGCTATGCCACTGCCCTAACATTATTTGAGTTCATATAAATTTGCCTAACTCTAATAAAACATTTTACTATACAATCCAATTATATAATCACACATTCTTCTTCCTTCTGCTCCACAAAAAAATGTTCAACATAAAGACTGTTCATCAACTCATGTTATCTCTTTTGTAAACTTATAAGCTACATGAAACCCACTGAGATGTACCTCTCATTGACCAAATAAACTCCATCTAGATAAGTAAATCTGCTGATCAATAGCTAAAGTCCCCACTTACTATCTATTCCAGAGAGTGGGATTCCTCTGAGATTCAAATGTACATCCAAGAAAAAAATTCTTTTTCCATACACACTTAATCTTATTCTCTATCTTTAATATATATGTGTGTTTCAGCATCTTTTCATGTCCAGGCATTTACTACATCTAGGACATCTCCAGAGAAACAACCTACAGATGCTCCAATCTTCTCTCACAGACATGGAGGCTTATACTGGATTTGTTCCTTCTGATTTATCCACAGATGGATTCAAAGACCCTGGAAAGCAATGAAACACCCAACTATTCTAAGACTGGACAAACATCCCCATCCCCATTCTTCTAGGTTTCTTAGAGACATGTCACCAAAAGCTGGAGGAAAGTAATTAAAGATCACAATAACCCTATTCCTGTTCCAACATCAATTCTTCCTATTTTTTCTTTCTTTCCTTTTTTATTGTATATTTTCTTTATTTACATTTCAAATGTTTTCCCCATTCTAGGTCTCCCCTTCTGAAACCTCCTATCCCATGTTTCCGCCACTTGCCTATATGAGAGTACTCCCTCAACCATCTACTCATTCCTGCTTTTCCTTCTTGGCATTCCCCTACACTGAGGCATTGAACACACTCAGACCCAATGGCCTCTCCTCCCACTTATGTCTAACAAGTACATATGTGGCACAAGCCATGGGTCCTTCCATGTGTATTCTTTGGTTGGTGGGGCAGTCCCAGGTCCTCCAATGGGTCTGGGCAGTTGACACTGTTGCTCCCTCCATGAGGCTATACCCCCTACAGTTCCTTCAGGCCCTTTTCCAACTCCTCCATCATGGTCCCCATGTTCAGTCCAAAGGTTGGCTGCAAGCATCCAACTCTGTATTTGTTAGGTCCAGCCAGATCTCTTAGGAGACAGCCATATCAGACTTCCATCAACAAGAATTTCCCAGCATACAAAATATTGCTGTGGTTTGGTGGCTGTATATGGAATGGATCTCAGATGGGGCAGTCATGGATGGACTTTTCTTCAGTCTCTGCTCCACTATTTGTCTCCATCTTTCCTCCTGTGATAATTTTGCTCCCCTTTGTGAGAAGCACAGAAGAATCCACACTTTGGGCAACCTAATTTTTGGACTTCATATGGTCTGTAAATAAATATTGGTGTTTTTGAGCCTTTGGGCTAATCTTCATTTATCAGTTAGTACATACCATGTTTGTTCATTTGTGACTGGGTTACATCAATCAGGATGACATTTTCAAGTTCCATCCATTTCCCTGTGAATTTCATAAAGTCACTGTTTTCAATAGCTGAGTAGTATTTCATTGTACAAATATACCATATTTTCTGTACTCATTCCTCTGTTGAGGGACAGTTAGGTTATTTCCAGCTTCTGACTATTATAAATATGGCTGCTGTGAACATAGTAGAGCATGTGTCCTTATTACATGTTGTAGAATCTTCTGGATATATGCCCAGGAATAGTATAGCTGGGTCCCAAGGGAGTCCTATATCCATTTTTTTGAGAAACCATGAGACAGATTTTCAGAGTGGTTGTACCAGCTTGCAATCCCATCAACAATTGAGGAGTGTTTCTATTTCCCCACATCCTTGTCAGCATCTGCTGTCACCTGGGTTTGTGATCTTACCCATTCTGAATGGAATGAGGTGAAATTTTAAGGATGATTTGATTTGTATTTCCCTGATGAATAAATATGTTGAAAATTTCTTTAGGTGCTTCTCAGCTATTTGATATTCCTCAGTTGAGAATTCTGTTTAGCTCTGTTACCCATTATGGGTAGCAGACAGAGATGACAGCAACAGGTGCTGAAGACTCTGAACTCACTCAACCTACCAAGTTTCCCAGCATTGTTCACTGTCCAATATATATGAACCATTTTTTTTTTTTTTGGTTGTTTGAGACAAGGTTTCTCTGTGTAGCCCTAGATGTCCTGGAACTCACTCTGTAGACCAGGCTGGCCTCGAACTCAGAAATCTGCCTGCCTCTGCCTCCTGAGTGCTGGGATTAAAGTTGTGCACCACCACTGCCTGGATTTTTTTTTTTTTATATAAGAACTTTTACCTGCATGAGTATACAAGAAGAGCCAGATAGAACACAGACATCACTATCATAAAATTTAAAGACCTGAGCTTTGCTCAGTCCCTCTGAACCTTCACTCTTCGCTTCCTGCCATCACCCTGAGGCAAATCTGTCTTTTCAGGCCCTTGGAGTGCTCCTACCATTTCTCTTCCCCATAGACTCCTGAGTCTTCTGTTTCTCCTCCCTTAAATATCCTGTATATCAGTGTTCTCAATGACATAAACCTACCAAAAGAAGAGCAGGTACCTATTTTACATGTTTCCCCATATTCATAAATAAATATTTGTGGTACACTTAAAATCAAGAAGAACAAGGAGCAGTCGCATTGCCAGAGGCAAGCATGTTCTTTTCTCTGGAAATAAAGATGAAAAGTAAGCTGGGAATGGACCAAGAAATCACATAAACTAAAACCATAATACTACTACAAGTGAGATAAATGTCAGTGGATATCAAAATGTCAAGTGACAAAATATAGTTTTTCTTCTAGGTTATATTTAGTGTATCTTAGCTGTCAAGGCTTGAAAGTGTCTAGATTCATATAATATATTATTCTCACAGTGCAAGTTTATTAGCAATTTATTCATGTTGTCTTAATATCACTATAAATGTCAATCAGCATTTTAAGTGGCATGTAATATCTCAGATAGATTGGATATATTCTGAGCACAATAATTATGCATAAACATTAAAAAATGCCCAGATTATAAATGTTGTTGCTTCTCTATATGGCTAATAGACTTTACTAAATGTGTGTGAGAAAAAATACAGAAACACACATGCAGACACACACACACACACACACACACAGAGGTTGGGAGACTCAGAACAACAAAGCTCATAGGTAATGGCATTGATTCCTACTTGGGTTACATGAGGCCTGAGTTTATGTCCTCTGTACCCATGCAAAAATATATTGCACATCTATAACTCCAGTGCTGAGAGAGGGAGCTAGGAGGACCCATGAAGAACACGAGCCAGCTAATCTAGCAAATTCAGTAAGCTTCAATATAGTGAGACATCCTGCCTCAAAAAGTAATGTGTGGAGTTATAGCAGACACCCTATGACATTTATACATATAAATATAATGTGTAAAATAAACATTTAAAGTATGTATCAACTACATATTTTGTAACTACTAACAATAATGAGGTTAACCAAGTTTTCAAAAAGCTGAACTTATGATAGAATTTCACATTCAAGTTAAATACCTTGAGTTCAGCTTTTTGAAAACTCAGTTCACTTCTGATGGGGCTGATGGGTGGATATTAGAACCTGTAGGAGCTGAAAGTTGACTAGATGAAATAGATGACTATGTATTGGAGTTGATGTCTGATTGTCCACTCTACTTCCTGTTCATTCTCTGCTTTCTCTCAGATAATGCAGTTTGACAGCCATCTCATGTCACTACTATAATTTCCCACAATATCCTTTAAACTGTGAACCAACAAAAGCTTTCCACCTTTATGGTACTTTCTTGTTGTGCATTGGACATAGCAACAAGGAAATTAACCAAACTTTCAAGCCTTTTAAGAAAGAAAGTAAATCCAATATGTGTAGACATTATTTCTTTATTCCTATAAAACTGCCATGTGGGCTTATAGGACTGCAATGATGAGAAGTTATCAAGTTCTTATACACTGAATGCAATCCAATTTTTTTCTCATTTACCTCTGTTCATTTACCACATGTTAGATTCAGAAGAATGTGGAGCAAAAAAGATTACTTCTCCAAATGACTAACATCTAGCCTACTTCCCCTTGCCAGCTTTGGCAGAGATGTAGAAGCTATGGGAATAAAACAACAGACAGAGAGATTAGAACTTCTGAAACCGTAGCCATTACACAACCTGAGAAACTGTGGTTCTCAAACTTTTTAATGCTGCAACTCTTTAATACTGTTCCACATGTTATTCTGACACTTAACCATAAAATAATTTCATTGCTAATTTTGTTATTATAATTTTTAATATAAATAACTCATATTCAAGATAATATATGACTCCTAAACATTTCACAACCCACAGGTTGAGAAACACTGCCTTAGCAAAGAAAGAAACAACTGCATGTTTTCTGTAGGTTGAAAGAACCTTATGTACAGAGATAATGGGAATGGAAATAAATGATACATATAGAGCAAGTAAGTAGTTTAATTCAACCTAATGAAGGGAACTGGAGGATGCATGTTAACATATTACATCATTTCTTTTGTTATAACAAAATATCTTAGTGTGTATTTTATGAGGAACAAAGTTGATTTTCATAATTCTAGAAGCTGGTAAAATCAATTCCAAAGGACTGTCAGACTTAGTAACTTAGTGTGTGATAGGAGCTACTCAGTAGAATGCCTTTTACTTTCTATTTGACATAATTGAAGGGGCAGAAATATATGAACAAGAATGCCTTTTAAAAAAGGAACCTTAGTATCCTAATCACCACTAATGGGCCCCATCTTCTAATACCATCTTGTGAGAGTTCATTTCTAGCATCTAAACATAGAGAAATTAGGATCTGTTGCCAGGGCAGGGAGGCAGAAGTGAGTGGGTGGGTTGGCGGGTAGGTGAGCACCCTGATAGAAGCAGGGGGAGGGAGGATGGGATTGGGAGTTTCTAGAGGGGATACTTGGAAAAGGGACAACATTTGAAATGTAAATAAATAAAACAGCCAAATATTTTTAAAAAAAAAGTTGTGGAAAGAATTCATGTTCTATAATGAAGTACAGGGATAATATCCACTAATAATTGTAACCTTAGTCAGCTTTTGTTTGACTAGATATTGAATAGAGGCAGTAGAGGCATTGTAGAAAGATTGAGAATGGATGATAACAGCAGTGAGGAGAGATGTTTCTGCCAATCATAGATATCAGAAACTTTGGGTTCCTCTGTTTCATACTCCTATGTGAATGATATGCTTGAATGCATGCTTCTCTATGGCATTAGAAGGTGGAACATGGACCTAGGTCTTTCTCTTCACTGGTACCAGAAAGTTGTCTCTTATCTAATTTTCATTCCTGGAGTACGATTCCATATTTTTAGAGAAGGAAGAATAAAGATTTGAGTGAAAGAAATATCTTTAATAATTTTTCCAAAATGTTTAAATATCCACTTCAGGGAGAAGACAGAAGAATGAACAATATCAACTACGACTTCTAGGCTAGTTAGCTTGCCCTGTTATCTGTACATAGTATATTGTCATTTGAGAAGAAAGATCCAAACAACATTGTGCAGATCATATTGGCCTGTGGACATGTGTGTGGGGATTGTTGTTGGATTAACTGGTGGGTGTGATGAAGTGAAGTCCCATGTTTACCCCAGGCTCTTGGGCCTCTTGGAGAGGCAGGACACAAGCAGTTTGTCTGAGTGCACTTCATGCACCACTGGGTGGATGTTGGGCTGTGAGAAGCTCCCCCCACATGAAAACACTGCCTGGCGGTGAGTTAGCACAGCCTGGGATCTCGGGGATCACAGAGAACCAACTCCATCATGTTCTCACGCTCTCGGATGCTGTGAAAGAGCTAAGCACTAAGTGGGGGTTGCAGGCCAAATCTAGCCTGGGCTGAGAGGAGAAGGCAGTGAGGAGCATGGCTGGATCCTGTGGCAAGTTGGTGGCTTGACACAAGCTAACTTACTTGGCTTGGTTAGGTGGGCTGTGGCTGGGACTGCTGGGAGGCCTCCTTCAGGAGACTAGATATGGCTCTTTAGACAAAGGCCTGTTCCGTTGTTCCCCACAGTGGATACTGATGAAGAAAAACAGTCCAGGGTTTTAGGGCATTTATTGTCATGGCAGAGAGTGGCATAGATGAATCTGTACCACTCCCACCTCAGGAAGGGGCAAAGTTGAAATAGTGACTGGGAATGGGAGTGGCTAAGCCTCTAGGTGCCTCATTAACATGGGGATGTCTTGAGGCTACGTGACCATGCCTCTACCTGTGGAAGGGCTTGTGGCTACAGGACCCATAGTCACTGACCTATGGAGAGCTGTGGTCTCCTGTCAGGAGCCTGGCTTTCCAGGAACATGTCCAAATGCCTGCCATCCCTTATAGGGTTATTTCCTACTGGGTCCACTGGAGTTTAGAACCTTTGGTCAACTAGAAACCAGGCTGCCTTTCAAGGTCCCACAGATTGTCATGATTACTTTTTTGATTCAGGAGAATCCAGCATACTTAAAATAGCACAATTTCTGAGTAGTGATTATTGACTATATCAGAAGACTAGATATGCCTGTGCAAACAAGCCAGAAAGATTCATTCCTTCAAGGTTTCTATTCAAATTTCTGCCCTGACTGCCTTCAGTGATGTGCTTTGACCTACATTTGAAAGCCAAAATAAGTTTTTTCTCATCTAAGATTCTCATCTAATTCTATGTAGTTTACCACAGCAACAGAACTCATAAGCTGTCCTCATTAGGACAGCTACCTAAACAATGAGGAGAGATCCAAAAACTGAAGATAAACAGAAAAACCATTACTTTTGTACTTGTATTACAGTTATATAGCACTATTATGGCTTATTTATATAATATATATATATTATTTACTAGGTTATTAAAATTTTAATTTACAGGAGTTTGAAATATATATACTAGCATAGATTATAATTCTTCTATACCTATTCACAAAGCACTGTGTACAAAGATATGAGAATCCATGAATAAGTGGAATACATTAAAATTACTTCAATGCAGGTCTTTCAAACAGTGATATTTTAAATAATCCAGAATTGTGAAACAGGGAACATTTCTTCCATCGAAAGAGAAATTTAGTTCCTTAGTTCCTCATATAAAAGTGTCTCACAATATATATGGGAAAACTAGAAGGCAAACCATTATCATTCTAATGCACTTCAATGTTAGATTCAAAGAAAGAAAGGGAAGATTTTACCCAATCCAAACTTCCCTTAGGGAAAACAAACAGTGCCTACAGTAATGTTACAACGTAAGGATAGGGGTCAACGTTAGGGATCAGGGTTAGGGGTCATTATTAGGGATCAGTGTTAGGGATTAGAGTTACTGTTCAGAGTTAGGGAACAGGGATAGAGATCACGGTTACGGATTGAATTTGTGATCATGGTTAGGTGTCAGGGTTATGTTAATTAAATTAATAACAATTAAGCATCATCAACAATTATAACCAAATAGCTTATGAGAGACATAGTAGCACAAAACAAGAATCTCTTACATGTTTTTTGCCCTGTAGGTATAGAGCATGGACAGACTATGAGCAACAAGCAGAGGTACCAATGGTGGACATTTAGTGTGGATCACATCAGAACTAATGGGAATCCAAGTCTATCTTCTCATGTCCAATAACACCAGGCCTGAACTTGGTGAATGAATAAACAGGCATGCAAGCATGCATAAATAGAAAATAAATCATTAAAAATATAGCTTTCATCCAATCACAAGATGTTTTAGAGAATATATAACTCAACTCTACTAAGAACAGAATTCTGACACATGAATCCCAGGAGTAAGTTTGTCAAAAGCAGCCAAGAGAAGTGGGTATACTGCCTTACAATGTTCCAAGGAACACACATAAGTTCTTTGGCTATAATCAATTCTGAGCTGCCCCAAATATAGACAACATCATTCCATAGGCTGGGATCCAGGACGGAATAAAGAGGAGCAAGTAAGGTGAGCACCAGCACTCAGCCCTCTTTGCTTCCTGAGTATGGATGCCATGTGATTCATGTTCCTGCTGATATGTCATCCCTACTGTAATGCACAGTACCTTAGAACTGTCAATCAAAAGGACATTTTATGTCCTGAAGTTGTGCTGATTAAGTATTTTTCCTGAGCAGTGTGGAAGTAATTCAAAATTGCTCTCAAAAACAGTAGAATATTCTCTGATGGCATTAATTGGGAAGCCTCACACAAATGCCAGCTAGAACATTCAACTTGCCAATTAGCCACTTTTTTTTCCATTTATATAGTACACATTTCTTTTCACTTTCATTTTTATCAAAGCACTATATTTTTGTTTTATTTCCTTTTTATTGCTTTTGTTGTTGCTGCTAAGACAAGGTTTCAACTTGAACTTATGTAACCAAGGATGGTTTTGAATTTCTTATTCTCCAGACTCAATTCCATGAGTACTGAGATTATAGGCATGTACTACTGAACCAGTTTTATGCAATGCTGGGAATTATACCCTGGGACTTGTGCATACTAGACAAGGATTCTATTAACTAAGCCATAGGCCCGACTTCATATTAACTGCTTACAATCTAGAATATTTCTTTCTTCCTTGAAGCAATACTAATTCAGAATGGAAATATGGAAATATGAGAGTGGATAGAAAGACAAGGACTGTATGAGGTATGATAAAATCTTGGAAAAAACATTGGTGTAACTACTCCTAAGGTAACTATCAATAGACAAGTAATATAGAGGTCAAGAATGATGCACATTATAAACTGGAAGCTGGAGAGGTGTGTAAATGAGGTCTCAACATCAATGTATGCTTGATTGTCCACTACAAAATGAAGATTCTTTATAGAAAAATGAGTTATAAGAACTGCATATTTATGATATATTTATGATGGAAGATACATTTACAACAACACCCCCAACACACACACACACACAGAAAGAGAGAGAGAGAGAAAGAGAGAGAGAGAGAGAGAGAGAGAGAGAGAGAGAGAGAGAGAGATCTGGATTCCTTTGTTTCATGTAATAGAAAAATGCTGTGTTTTGTGACCATCCAAGTCTTTTTATTTCAAAAATCTTCCTCTTGATGCTACCATTATCAGAGTTTATCAGAGGATCTCCTGAGTGTCTTCTGGACTGGCTAATTCTATGTCTTGATTATATGCATGTTATCAGCTTGTTCAAGACCACATAGCAACATTATATTTTTTCAGGGTTTCTTTAACTTTTTTTTTTTTTTTAAGAAAAGAAATAGTGATTGTTACATACCTGCATTTTGTGACACTTTTACTGTATAGAAAAGGTGCTTGCACTTCTACTCACCCCAAACAAGAAATCATGCCGCATAAAAGTTATGACTGCACAAAAATCAAAGTAGATGAACCAATTTGTTTTAGGGGGGATACCTACAAGAATGTGGGTAGGGGTTACTTCCAAGACCAAGGATGGATCAAAGACAACTGCGTTAATGAGAAGCTCTCAAAACACTGATTGCTGGGCATTAAACATGCGTCCATGTCACTCCTTGTAGGGCTTGTGAATAACCTGATGTGATGGAGAGTCTCTGTGCAGCTTAGAAGGTCAGAAATTTCTCCCCTGTCTGTTGCTTATTGCTTGTATAACCACAAAAGGGGAGCTCATGGGTTTTGAAAGTTTCAGGTTTTGTAGATAAGTTTGTTGCATCTTGCATCTGATGTGTATCCCCTCCCTTTACTTTAGGGCATGTTTATACTCAGAGTGGGTCGCCATACGACAGTTAGGCAGAAAAAAGGTTTTGTCCATTAATGTGTCATTATTTTCTACTCATGCTAAGCTTGTTACATATGGTGGTTAAAAAAAAATAAATTCAAAACAAATTTTAAAAACATTCATTTGTGTGTGTGTGTGTGTGTGTGTGTGAGTGTGTGTGTGCATGCATGCATGGGTATGCACATGTATCTGGAGGCCAGAGGTAGATGTCATCTCAGTCACATTTCCAATTAATTTTTTTGAAAGTGTGTCTCTCACTGAACCTAAAGCTAATTGGCTTACTTTGGATGGATTTCCACTGAACCCTAAGGATCTTCCTTTCTCCACATCATTACACTTGAGTTACCAGTACTCATCACCACATCTGTGTATTAGGTTTCTGAATTCATATACTAATATTTCGTGGTGAGCACCTCCTCAGTCTCCAGGTTCAATTGAATAATTAAGACTTTTGAGCACTTTTGGGAGAGAAGACTAGAAAGGTGGCTTAGCAAAAATGAACACTGGCTGTGTTTATAGAGGACATGGATTCAGTCCATAGCACACAGATACTGGCTAAGGCCCACCTGTAATTCTAGTTCCAATGCATCTGATATCCTTCCATATGCACATGTTACACCTAATCCCACACAGGTACAAGCACATATATGAATAAATCAAAAATATTTGAAAGAAGAGGAGTCTGTATTCTTGCTCTAGCTCTTCAAAACCCTTTTTAGTTTTTTTCTGTTTCCTACTGCAGTCTCTCCCAGATCAACTACTCCTCCATTTGCCTTCAGCAAAGAACAGGCCTCCCAGTGATGTAAATAGACAAAAGAGGAGTGTAAGGATTGTAAGAGCAAGAGCGGTCTATAATAATACAATAATTTCCACAGAATCAGCTAACTTTAGCTCAAAGAGGCTCACAAAGAGAGAACTGTCAACAATGGAGCCTGTATAAATCTGTCCTACCTTGTTTTTCTGGAGAACATCTAACAGTGGTAGCAGGGACTGTCTCTGACTCTTTTGCTTGCTTTTCCACATACTCAGTTGTCTCATCCAGCTTTAATATGAAAGGAAGTGTGTAGACTTACTACATATGAAGTGCTGTATCTTACTGATATATATTTGGTTAATATCCATGAAAGTCCTATCTTTTCTGAAGGGAAGTGAAAGAGGAATGGATTAAGCAGGACAAATGGGTGGTGAGAAGAGGTACTGGGAGGAGAGAAGGGAAGGGAAACAGTAGTCAGGATAAACAAACAAACAAACAAATAAAAGTTGAAAAAGAACAGATTAGGCATAAACCCTCATATCAAAGTTAGGCAAGGCAACCCAATAAAAGCAAAGGAGTCCAAAGAGTAGACAAACTGCAAAATACCCACAGACCCACTGTTACGATTTCCATAAAAATATGAAGCAAATGTCTATAACATATATCCAAAGGACTTAGTATAAACCCAAGCAGGTTGTGGGATTTATGCTTGAGCTTTGGTGAGTCCTTATAAGCCCTACTTAGGTGACACCTACGGCCTGTGTTCTCTGTTTTTGGCACAATTATTTGTTGCAAAAGGGATCACAGCCTCCAAGATGAGAGACATGGTGAAGATCTCCAATTTTGTTCTACTTCTGCCTAATATTTGTCTGAAGACCTCTCCATCTACTCCCATCACCTGCCAGCAGAAGTCTTTGGTGATGTTTGGGCAATTATCAATCTATGTGTGCATAAAATTCTCACTAGGGATCATTTTATTGATTTTTTTTCCATCACTGAACTCAGAGATATCCATCCTATATTTCTTGTTCATGTAGCCCCACATCTCATGATATGTTCTTTAAATTATTCCAGTCATTTCTTGGCTACTCCTACTGACTCTGCACCTCTAGTGCCCCAGCATATCTTGCAGGCAGGATAGATTATCGGTCAAAGATTTTGTAGCTGAATGAGTGTCCCAGGTTTTCCTGGTTACATAGAAGGGACAGTTCAGACTTTGTATACTGCATTGCTAGAAGTCATCATAATGGTCACTCTCTTATTGTCCTGGGAGTTTCTGCTGCACTCCGGTTCCATATCCTTTGAAACTTCCACCCAATAAATGACTCCCATTTCTAGTCATCTCTCTTCACATGCTCCTTTTTTCATTCTTTTCCCCAACCGGAACCCTCATGTTCCTATTCCTACATGCCCAAAATTTCACTCGTGAAATCTATTCTATTTCCTCTTCCCAATATGATCTATGCATTCCTCATACAGCCATCCTTGTTACTTAGTCATTTTAGGTTTGTGGATTGTAGTATTTTAAACATTTTTTTTAAGAACTAATATGCACTTATAAGTGAGTACATACCATGTTTGTCTTTTTGGGTCTGTGTTACCTCACTCAGGATGATTTTATAAAGTTCTATCAATTTGCCTCCAAGTTTCATGATGTCACTGTTTTTAGCAAGTGAATAATACTTAATGTGGAAGTATACCACCTTTCATTCATCCATTCTGTGGGTGAGGAACATCTTGCTTGTTCCTGGTTTCTGACTATTATTAATAAATCTACTATAAACATAGTTGACCATGTGTCTTTGTGGTAGGACAGAATGTCTTTGGGCATTTGCCCAAGATTTGTATAGTGGGATTTTGAGCTAGATCCAGTTTTCTGAGAAACCTCCATATTGATTTCTTTAGTGATTGTACAAATTATCTCTTCAACCGGCAACAGAGGAGTGTTCTCCACATCTTATACATGAGCTACCAAGTCACTAGTGTTACTGAACTTGGGTATTCAGACATGTGTAAGACAGAATCTCAAAATAGTTTTAATTTGTATTTCCCTTATGGCTAAGGATATTTTGAGTTTCGCCTATTAAAACACCTCTCTTTCTCTCTCCTGTTCTTTAATTTCAGTACTTGGTTTATTAATATCTAGGTTTTGAATTATTTATATATTTTGTTAGAACTTGATTGAATGTAGAGTAAGTAAAAATCTTTTCCCATTCTGAAGAGTGCAGTTTTGTTCCAATAACGTACTGCTTTTGAGACTTTATAATGGAGTGTTATATTTTGTAAAAGACGTTTTCAGCATCAAACGAGATGAACATGTTTTTGTATTTTGTTAAATGATTTTTTTTCAGTTTTTTATGGGGTAGATTACAATGACAAATTATTACATAGTGAACTATTTATCACTGGGATGGAAACTATTTAGTCATATTTGTGAGACTTAATTTAACTCATCTTGTATCCTGCTGCCTGCCCCTCTCCTGGTCACCCTATCCCACAATCCTTCTATATCTCCCCTCCCCTTCTCCTGTGAATGGTTGGGGTCACCCTGAATACCTCGCCCCAATGTGGCACTTCAAGTCTCTAAAATGCTAGGTGCTTCCCTTCTTGTTGAGGCCAGACAAGGCAGCCCAGCTAGAAGAACATATCTAACATACAAGCAACCGCTTTTGGGATAATCCCTGCTCCAGTTGTTTAGGAACAACCAAGCTATACATTTGCTACACATATACAGGGAAGCCTGGGTCACATCTGTGTATGTTCTTTGGTTGGTGTCCCAGACTCTGAAAGTCTGAAGAATCCAGGAGAGTTGACTCTGTTGGTTTTCCTGTGGAGTTCCTATGCTCTCTTGGGCCTGTGATCCTTTGTTCTATTCCTACTTGTGTTCCCAAGCTCCATATACTGTTTGGTTGTGGGTGTCTGTATCTGTCTGAATCAGAAGACAACATGCTCCTTTCTGCAAGCATAATACTGTTGATAGTGTTATGGACTGGTGCTTGCACATGGGATGGGTATCAAGTTGGGCCAATGTTTGTCTCATTTTAACTTTGGTAACTGGTATCTATCTGGAAAATTATCTATTGGTTTTTACATACTTTGACTAATGGTTTATTAATTTTGTTGATTTTCCTAAAGCAGCTTCTGATTCACCAATTCTCTGTATTTTTCTCATTTTTATTTTATTAATTCCAGCTTTCAGTTAAATTATTGCCTTCCATCTCTTCCCTTTTATGTGCTGACTTCTTTGTGTGGGGGGGAGAAGGGGTCTGTGACCAGCGTAGATGTATTTTTGGCAGCTGGTGGTGTAACTGGTAGATCAGGGAGTCTTTAAACCTCCAGGATGCTAGGTTAGGGCAATGAGAAGTGTTGGGTACTGGATTTAGGGCTATAGGAAGGTTCTGATGCACAGCAGCATTTATATATATTTACTTACAAACATAGAAAATGTTTCCTTTTGTTCTTTATACAAAATATATTTAAAATCTCTCCTTTCAACTAAATTGTTAAATTTTTATGTTTGAAAATATTTTCATGAAATATTTCAATGAATATATTAACACATACCTACATACTTGTACACATGAATGCATATTCACAAACATGTACACACATGTATGTGTGTGGTGTTGTTGAAATACTTTTGTGTGTATTTGTGTATGTGTTAGTATATACACCATATATCAAGTGGTATTCACAGTGTATTACTGTATATTGTGGTACATAAGATGCTTATGTCTTTTCAGGAAGAATAAAAGATAAAATATAATTCATCAATCTCTAATCATTGTAGATTTTTTTCAATAACTTATGCAAACTGAACTAAGAAAGCATTCTCATACCAGTCAAACCACATTTACCAAATCTTGGTCAGTTGTAAACAAAACATGAATATATAGTTCTTACTGTTTAACCCTATAGAACATAATATTTGAACACCTGGTTTTCGGGTGGTGTCACTGTTTGACTTAAGGCTGTGGAGGGAGAACTTGAATGTAGACTGGAGTCTCATTTCCTGTATGTCTTTATTTCCTCCTTGCTTATATATGATTAAGCAGCCTCATAATCTTATTACTATGGCCTCAGGCTTCTTCTAACATAGTATATTATAACCTCAAAATTGAGTCAAAATAAATCTTTTTGCATAAGTTGCTTTGTTATGCTCTTAGTCATAACAATAAAAATAAATTAAGTAAATAACCATGCAACTATCAACCACATAAAGCCATAGTTAAACATAAATATGACTAACTTTAATAATTAAGTGAAGACTATAGTGAGAAATCAGGATTTTTACATAACATGAAAAGCAAACAGAAAGGAAGTTATTGGAGGTACTAAACATGATATAAATTGTATAAGATATGGATATGAGTAAGAACTTCTAATAGCAGAAAATAAACTCTGGGTCTTGTAGAATTCATGGTTTTCAAGACTGTGACAAAATAGCTTTGTAGTCTAATGTTATGAAGAAAAGAGTTGTGTTTATTCCACACTGATGTAGATGGAAAATTCAAATATCACAATACAGCATCTAGTAATGGCCATGTAGCAAATGTCAGAGAGTACCAGAAAGAAAGCATCTCATATCAAAACATGAATTAGAATAATTGGGCCAGGTCATGTTTTTTCTTTTTATGACAAGTCTCTCTCAAGAACTTCCTCATTCTTTTCTGAGGGACAGATACCCTGTTACATCAGAGTCTTCCTAGGAAGACAATACATGGCTCTACTCAGTTTGAGAATGGAACCAAATAACAAATGCACGAAAGCATAGCTTAGTGAACCTGTGAGTTTATTAAGGTTAGTTACACGAGTGTGAGTGAGAAGTTACTTACCATTAGGAAAACATGGGTGACTCAACAGCCTATGTTTCACAGAAAGACCCATTGATGAGGATCCTCAAAAGACAATCTCAAATGTTTGAAATACCTCTTTTCTGTAGTCCTGTTGGACAGTTTCTTCCAGCAACCATTTACTACTTCTATAATTCTTGGGTGGAGTCCTAGTTAATCTTACAAGGTTCGTCTTTCCAAGACAAGTGTGTCCCTCCTAGAAGGAACATTTCAAGTTTGAGAACATTTCTACACATTGTCATCTCCCAGTTCTGTTACTCTGATAACCAAGATTCTAAATCTCTAGAAACATATACAAATGGTCTGGTAATGAGGAGTGGAAAGCAACAAACATTTTTTTCTTTGTGTCAAGAAACCTACCTTGCCATGTGACAGAGCCCAGTCATCTCTGTGGCAGATCATAAGTAACATTGAGTTCTCTTTCCAAAATAGCAAAGCAGACCTCAACCATTAACATTGACATGCCAGGAAAGTGTGAAATCAATATTTCCGAATGTGTTGATTCTACTCCATGAAATAATTGGCCAAGAAATGTAATTAACAGAACCCCCTGTGGGGTTCAGATAGTTATAATACTTATCTATTTTTCAATATATCACAGCTTTCTCAACAGTCATTCACACCCAAAGCTAAAGGCTATTTTGATTATCTGATTCTATACAAATCTTCAGTACTTTCAGATAGTTGAAAAAAAATTACAAGAAGACAAATCAGTGAGAAAAGTTTGGAGAAAGAGATGCGCAGAGCATGTCAACTAGAACTCATCCACATACAATCAATTTTGCCTGTAGAAATCATGAAGCCAAATGAGAATGCAGAATGCTTGAGTGAACTTCTAGAAATAGGTCAGAAGGCTTCCATATTGTAGAGCTGTATCAAGCTAGCCTAGATTTTTTTACTGGGGCCAAAGCTATAAAAATAAAATTTTAAACAGAATTGAGGAGAAAAACAGAGAATGCTATAAAGACAATACTTTTTGGCAAGGAAAATAAGTAGGTATATACTAATTATAGCAGTGTTTGTGTATAACTAACTTTATCAGTATTTGTGTGTATGTGAATGTGTGTGTATTGAGCATTATGTATATACATATGTATATGGATATGTGAACTTTTGCAGCAAATGTGGAGGCTTGTTATCAGCTTCAAATGTCTTCCTCTGTAGTTTACCACATTGTTTTTGGAACATTGTCTCCTATTGAATTCAGAGATCATTCGTTTAGGTAAATTGGCTGGCAGGTATGTCCCAGGGATAGTCCTATACCTGTATCTCGATGCTAGAATCAAGGTATTCCATAATATTTGGCTTTAATTGGGAACTGAGGATTTGGATTTAGGTCTTCCTGATTTTATGATGGACACTTTAACTCCTGAGCCATTTCTATATTCGAAGAGCACCATATTTTTAAACAGATATTCTCCTATCTCCATATATTCAGTTTGTCAATGTATCTTTCAGAAACATCTATAGACACAATTATTTATTCCCAAGAGAAGATAGACACTTCCTGCCTTTTCTTCTGATCTCTCAGGGATTTCAGCTGCTGTTCACAAGGTTTTATCATTTCTGTAACCATTAGAAAAGGTAGACATGCTTTATGCTCTTTTCTGTGCATGCCCACATTGGTGATTTTTAAAAAACTTAACATCAATCATGATGAGAGTCAGTACCTAGGAAATAGCACCTATCAAGGTATAAATAATAGGAAATTGAATTTCCTACTAAAGGGAACAAAGACCACAGGGCCACATAAAGTTTAAACAATATTGTTCCCATGTGGTTAACCTGAACAACTCAGTTAGATAGCATTTAATTGTTAGGTAAAGAACCATAACTTAATAGTAATGATCATTATTATGTAAGTCCATAAATAGACAGCTCTGGCAAAACCAACACTTTGAAGTGATTTTTGTGTAAACTCCTTTGTGGTCAATTGTATGCACTTTCACTTACAGTTAATAAGCACAGCACAGAACAGCATAGCACATCACAGCACAGCACAGCATAACCCAGCACAGCACAGCACAGGATAATACATCCTCCAGTGATTCCACAAATCTTTAATTTCTTGTCTGTATACAACCTTCTATCCCTGGACTAAGAGCTGTGACCCATTATATACCCCATCTAGACTTTGTCAGAAGAGTTTGACAAAAGCAAATAAGAGAGAAAAAAGCAAAATAGGAGAGAAAACCAAAGAGTAAATCTGAAAATTTAAATATTAAAATAGACTTTGTATAATTTACCAAAAATGATAATAATGTGTATTTGTATATTCACAATATGTAATGCACATAGAATGCAGATATCAATGGTTCTTATGAAGAAACTATTAATTACTAGCCAACAAGTAAAGATTATGAAACTAAGCTACATTTTGCCTAAATTTGTTGCCATAATTGAGAGGTAAATTCAAGTCCAAAGCAATGTCCAGAATAAAGTGAATTTTATTATAGATTGACATGTAAACAAACTATGCTTTCCTCAGCAAAGAGCAGAGCTTGAGCCAATTCTTAGGGCTAAATATCCATCCAACCATTACCTACAAGTATGGCCAATGGAAGTGACAAATATGTCCAGGTAGATTGTCATTTTCTTCTTTCTAGCCATAAATATAAGCTGTACATGTAAGAAGAAGGGACATTCTGAACCATTTTAATCTTTTTCCTGTCTCAATCTAGGAACTCTGTGAAAGACAATTAAGAATACCGTGTTAGTAACCTTTCTGTCACTATGACACAATACTGGAGGCAAACAACTCAAAGGTAAAATGTTTATTTACTTCATGCTTTTACATGTTTCAGCTGTTCTCACATGTTCCCTAGAGCATTTAGAAGAATAGCTGTTTATATCATAGCAGCTCAGAAATAGAGAAAACTAAAAATCCAGAGGAAAAACATGCTCTTCAAAGTTATTTATCCATACTTCCAAACCGCCCTTTATATTATTTCACCTCAGAAAATGTAATATATATATATATATATATATATATATATATATATATATATATATA